>ML818624.1:28379-68098 GCA_009831015.1 Picea engelmannii | reverse complement strand
AGGAAACTAACATAACTACCAAGTCTTGGTTATTTTGTGGCTCTTAAAATCGGTGGTTGAAGTGTAATGAAAGTACTAGATCCAAATGCCAATGGAATCTTGACAACTAGGATCTAACTGTTGTCTTGGACTAAAATAGAGGGGAGAAAGGTTTTAACCACGAGTCATGACGGTGTCAAATTGCGACATTATTTAAGTGGAAGAGATGGTTTGTGGTAGTATTAGTTAAATCTCTGTAACTTCATTAATGGTCATCCTACAAATTCCTCTATATTTAATGGGATCCATACCCAAAGTGTCACACTCAATCTGCCACTATCACATGGCTAAATGTGTAGCTTAGGGTTGGAGTAGGTTCACATTTTTGGCATTTCAGAGTTTTTACGAAGAGGTTCTGCATACCACAATTTTAGAGGCGAAGTCTATAATTGATGAAGGTTGGTCCATCGTGTAACTAACGAAGCAGTCTGAAACCTTGGTAAGTTCTTCCTTAAAAATAAGGAGATGTAATCTTCGGAAATACCATTAAGTGTTTTGTTGTTCTGTAAGTTACTGTTGTGTCCTTTTCATTCCTGATGTGTTCTTCCTGGCGGGAAATTTCTCCTTTGGTTAGCCATTTGGGAGCCCTCTACAATAGTTATGAGAGTCTTTCGGAGTTAGGGTTGTTTGATAGCATATGCCACCCTTTAAATAAGTAATAATCTCTCGTTTAAATGAAGGGAGGTTAAATGTATTACGAAGGGTCTCCCTGTGAAAAGGCCTATGGCGCGTACATACTTCGTTTGATCTTCGTTATTCCTATTTTTCATTCTTCCTTAAAGAACCTCATGGATATATAGAGCCTCTTTTTGTTTGTTAGGGTAGTATGATACATTTATTTTATCTATATCCCATGTGATGATGGAGTCTTCATTCTGTGGGTTTATCAAACCCTCGTTAATTTGTATATCGTGGAAATATGAGTGTTGTTTGAAGGACACAAAACAATAAATATGCAATGTTGAGACAACCAATCCGCAAGTCCGCCTGTCAATTTGTATATCGTGAAACTCTGGGTGTTATTTGTAGGACTCAGAGCAATGGAGGCCTAATTTTGAGCCCACCATCGCAAGAACCCACGATCCAAAAGGTGGCTAAGTATGGAATGTGGGATCCCTACATATATCAATATTTAATATTAATAATTTAGTATTTGAAAACAATGTTTTTAGATAATGTTAGATAGTTCATCAGGCTATCCATCTGTAAACAATCGGAATCTTAAGCCCGCTAGTCCCAGAGTCTATCTGTAAATTTGTGTATAGGGGAACTCTAAGTGTTGTTTGGAGGACACAGAACAATAGAAGTGCAATGTTGAGCCAACAAGACCACAGTTATGCTTGTCAATTTGTATGTCACAGAACTCTGGGTGTTATTTGTAGGACACAGAACAATAGAGGTTCAATTTTTATCCCGCCAGCCCGAGAACCCGTGATCCAAAAGAGTGGCAAAGTATGGAATGAGGGATCTGTACATGCTCTATAAAATATCATGTCGATACTTTATAAAAGTACATATTTAATATGTATTTCTTGTTTATCGCCAAAAATGCAATTCTATTGTTTTGTTTCCTGCAAAAAACACATGGAGTTCCGTGATATACAAATTGACATATGAAGCATACACCTAAGAAGCAAGTAAACTCATGGATCGTATTCCTTAGTCGTTGTTTTTCGTGCCTTCCACCTTCGCACTTATTTCCAACTATATATCTTGGCAGGAAATGGGATATCTGTTACAGATGTGAATATATTAACCCTCCTTTTCCATCTTCTATGCTTGGCCAAATGTACATTTCTCTTTTCCCTGAACTTTATCTTTCTCGTCACTTATTCATTTTTTCAAAAATGTATGGGTGCACGGTTAAGTGGACTTGCATGTTCAAGTTTTCACTTGTTCTCTTATATAGCGACACTCACCAACCATGTCCCCATTCCATACCAAGTCACTTCTCTGATCGTGAATTCCCGGTAGGGGGGCTTTAGATTGGACTTCTATTGTTCAATGACCTACAAACAATACTGTGACTTCCACAATATACAAATTTACAACCTGACTCAAATCATACTGTCTCCCATATTATAGTCTACCTATCATGCCCTCTTTCGTGGTACACATTTTGCACTAAAAAATTTCGAGACATACAATTTAACCATCGGGTTGTCACGTCTTCTGTGGACCTATTGTCATGCCATTTTGAAGCCTGTCTGTCTGCTTTCCATACTTTTCCATTTCTTCAAATTTCTTTCTCGGATCATTAGTTTGGCGGGTTCAAGAAATCTCCAATTTTTAATCGATGTTTCGTGTGCTCGTGCCCTTTTGCAATTACCATTTACCAATTATATACAAGATCTTGTTTCTAGGTATGCGATTACCAATCATTAATGCTAAACCAAGATTTGAGGAAATTTCCCATTAATAGGCATAAAACCAAATTTTTTGCATGGTTATATTATCCCTTTCGATTGTTAATTTCAAACATCATGGAATGTCATTTGCGCATCGTTAGGTTGGTCCGTTCACAAAATATTCAACCCTCAATTCCGAAAATTAGCCTGACCGACCATTTCCCTATTCCATACTTAGCCACTTTCCCAAAATTCCGCAAGTATAAAAAATGACCCCTAAACTGCCCCATCATGCTCTCTTCCATTTTACACATTTTGCAGTCAAAAAATACGATACATACAATTTGACCATGGGGCACTCAACTCTCCTGAGTATCCCCTGTAACCCTATTTTTAATCCCGTTCAACCGCTTTTGAGACCTTGCCATTCATTTCGTACTCTCCCTCGTCTCCACAACCTTGGTAGTTGTTTATGATAAAAAGATATATATATATATATATATATATATAGTACATTTTTCACTGAAAACTTTCGAGACATACAATTTGACCGTTGGTTCCTTACGTCTCTTGTGGAACTATTGTCAACCCATTTTGAATCGCGCCCATTCCCTTTCCATACTTCTCCATTTCTTCCAGTTTCTTTCGTGGATCGTCAGGTAGGCGAGTTCAAGAAATATCCAATTCCTAAACGTTGTTTCATGTGCCTGCGCCCTTTTGCAATTAGCAATTACCAATTATACATAAGATATTATTTATAGGTATGCAACTACCAAGCATTAATTCTATACTAGGATTTGAGGAAATCTCCCATTAACACGTGTTAACCCAAAAATTTTGGATGGTTATATTATCCCTTCCGGGTGTTAATTTCAAAAATCATGGAACGTCAGTTGTGCATCGTCGGGTTGGTCTGTTCAAGAAATTTTCAATCTTTGATTCTGAAAACGATCTCGAACGACCATTTCCTATCGTCATATTTAGCCACTTTCTCTGAATTCAACAAATTTACAAAGCGACCACTGAACTGCCTCATCATTCTCTCTTATGTTTTATAGGTTTTGCAGTAAAAAATTTGGATACATAAAATTTGGCCGTGGAACACTTGTATTTCCTGATTAAACCCCGTAACCCTATTTTGAATCCCTTCCAACTGTTTTTCAAACCTTTCCATTCACTCCTTGTTCTCCCCCATCTTCGTGACCTTCGCACTTATCTATAATAAAAAAAAAATTGTTTTAATGTGTGTGTGTGTGTAAATATATATATTCTAAATATGAAATTACTGACATTTAATTCTAATAGCTCATCGTATAGGAACCGTATAGATTTTCATTGATGGGCGAAAGGCTCAAGGAGATCTCTTATTAATACACATTAAACCAAGATTTGTGGGGGGTTATATTATCCCTTACGAGTGTTGATTTCAAAATCATGAAATTTCATTCGCACGTCATGGGATTGGCACATTCACGAAACCTCCAATCCTTAATTTCTCTTCATCATACCCACCACCTTTGCACTTCTAAACATGCAATAAGTAAGCTTTATTGCTAATAGTTCATCATGCACCACGCATACAAATTGTCATTAGTCAGCGAAAGGCTCGAAGAGCTTTCCCATTCATAAGAATTTAACCAAGATTTTGTGGAGAGTTACATTATGGGTTACAACTGTTCATTTCAACCATCGTTTGGAGCAAACCAACATTCTCATAGACCTATGGCATCAGCTCGACAACAATTCTGTGGAGATACAGTGAACATCTTTGGGCACGAGGACCAAAACTTCTAGTGGTCCAGGGAATATTCTTATTACTCAACCCCTGTCGCCTAGAACCAGGTAATTTGGACATCTGGGATTGCTCATGCAGGTTCTGACCCTCAATATTTTGACTGTATAGAGTTGGTCTCTTGGTGCGGCGATAAATTTATTTCAAATAAAATAATTATTTCACTACGAGACCTCTCTTATGTTTCTTTGTCACCTCGGGTATTCGCGATATGTTAAGATTGTTGGAGCCGATGTTGACGTTCAAAGGACAATATTGCAAATAGTTCCTAGCAAAGAATAATAACGGTTTGGACCTCTTGCCCCATTTATTGGAAGACCTGATTGTAATTCCTGAAAATATCATAATCTTCCAGGTTAGTTCATTTAGAAATCCATTCCGTGAAATTGTTTGGTTGTTTAAAAGAACAACATGATATGAGTCGACAACAACTGTTTCCCGGATGGCTCTTTATGTTTTTTATTTCACTGTAAACGAACAAGCCATTTTTTATTGGGGAAAGTTAATTTGCCATGAAATTTGTTCCCAATTCTCAAACTTCAAAAGGGAAAAGAAATTTTATATGTCATCCTACTTACTTTTTGTGATAGCACATTGCTGTCAATTTCCAGAATTGTCTATCCAAGAATGTCAACTGGGAATTCGACCCAGCAATGTTCGGGTACCAGGCCTTGTGGAAGCACAAGGCTTCCCACTGTTTTTATGAGGTTTTTAATGGCTTCATGTATGTTTTCAAAGTTTTGTTGTTTGGAGAAGATTCTCCCCACATATGTGAACAGGCAACCAATTTTTCTTACAGGAAGGGGGCACTTGAAAATTTGGATAATGACATTGTGATAAGGATTTTTGGCTCCATGAAAAAACACTATCTCCTTCCATGTCACATTATGGACATAATTTTTGTTGCAGAAGTAGCATGACAATACAACTCCTGGTTGTATCTATTCCAAGTGAAGAGAAAAAAAACAGTTCATTCCTCTGCCTTGGAAAGTCAGGGACTTCGTGTTGAAACATGTCAACAAAATTGATGAATTCACAGTGAATTCTAGCAACTTGAACTTGAGATATGTTGGAAGCCCAATAGGGTTCAACCCCGATAAAAAATTTCGACAACATTTACAAACACTTGGCTTCGACGATTGTTTTTTCGAAAAAAAACTTTCCGAAAATAGAGACACTAGTGGAAACACTCCTTCTTCGGATGTCAGCGACCTAGAAACACTGGAAAGAAACACTAAATTGAATAGGAAGTAGGGGAAAGGCCCTGGTGACAAGAGTGTTTAATCGGAAAATAACACTCCAAAAAGTACGACATCCCGGAGCATCGCTCCAACAGCCCACCACAGCAACAAAGAAACTCATAGTTCTTCAAACGGAGGAGGATATAATTACCCTCCTCACTCTAAAATTGATAGTTCTCACAAGATTCTAGTAGACAAGAAGAGTAAAAAAAATGTGGGGCACGCAGAAGAGCCCAAAATTCAGAGCGAGAACATGGAACTTGAGCCTGATCTGGATAGTGTGCTTCGCTATATTTATGAGCCTGGAGGTGCCATCCAGGATATTCATCTAATGGACATATCCGATACCGAAATTTTTAATGAAGAAGAATCCTTCATGTTCCAGAGCATTGTTTTTTACAACCAGTCCAAAAAATTGATCATTGAAAAAAAATATATAAAAAATAAGAAAGGAAAATCTTGTTGAGAGTTTATTCTTGCGAATATGCGGTTATCCCAAATATGTCAACTTCACACAATGAGAGGAGATGCACATCATGATTCCATTGGAGGCATCGAAGCCAGAAATTCCAGACTAAAGGACCTGATCAAGAAATTGGAAGAGGCTTTGATTCCTATGACATTGCTTGCCAACCCTTCGGTAATAGTCATGCCTGCCACCCCTGCATCCAACTTAAAAGGATCCTCCAACCTCCTCACATCTTGTAGAGGATATTTGGAGAATAATATGAAGAAAAGAATGGAACTGGTTAGTGAGGCATGGGAAAGATCACAAACCATCAATTCCCTTGGAACCAAGGCAGACAGTTTGCTCAAAAATATACAGCGGAGTTAAAAGATGACGAGCATTTTTATTTGAAGACAATCCTTCTTTTTGGCACCATTGTCAAAAACATGATAGAAACAAAAAGAAGACAATAAGATCTTTCGTCCAAAAACTGGATCGATCAATTAAATGCATGATGGAAAGAAAAAGTGAAGAACCTGCATCTGATTGTCTAGTCACGTCAACAAGCCATATCAAAGAAATAAAAATTATTCCCAAGGATGTCCAGAATAAACTTCTCAGAAAGGACCAACGACTTCCAAGACCCCAACTTAGTCATCAACTCCTTGCCCTTAACTAGGCAAGACTTTAATAAACAGGTTGATATGTTTAAGGCGTTGTCTTTGGAAAAGTATTAGAGCATCCATGAATATGGTTAAGATCACATCCACGACTCGCTAGTCGACTGTTCAGTACAAAAAAAAGAAATTGATGAGGATCTACGTTATCTTACTATCGACTTTGACGAATTGGAAAACGAACTTTTCAACATAAAAATATGGAATGAGATCAATGTCGACCCAATGAGAAGCTACATTGAAGAATGGATTGAAAGAGAATTGAAGAAGGCCACCGACGAAAGGCAACACGCAGTTGCCATGATTCCAGCGGTCGTCAATGACATCAATGAAATGGAAGCCGCAAGCAAATAGAAAAAGGGCTCATATGTACCATCACTATAAGTCTACTAATGGAATCCTCCTCTGTTTATCAACCCAATTATTTCACTTTTCTAAATATAAATGTCTAACACTGATACCTTTCAATTTATTTATTTTTTGCAGGCATTGCAGTCTATCGTCCCCCACTTCTTCTTTCTACAGTCATGTTTCTTGTACATATTTCTCTTATGGTCCGCGGGACCCCCAATCCAAGTCTATATGACAAACACTTTGAAATTTCCACTAATATGTTTTCAAATAAAACTTTTTTTTTATCTCCTTTTATATGTATGTCCTCATACATTTTTATCTTTCAGTGGTGTATACTTCTAACTTATTTAATACATTTCAAACTAAACTGTTTCTTTTTTTTTTCCGCTATTCACAAATTGTGTTTTGTTATATACTTTCAAATTTATTTGTTTCCATTTGTCTCTGCTAACTACACTGCCACACAACCTTGTTACTTAACTATTCTATCTAACCTACTGAGTCGATGTGAATATCTAATATGCTTGAATTATGATGTATGGTTGGTATTTATATTATTGCTTCAATACATATATGGTGCATATTTATATTTTTATTAATGATCTGAAGACGAGTTGTCTAGCTTTGTTAAATAGCCAAGCTAAGTTGAGTTGATGTGAATATTGTTGTTGATGATTATTTGAAGATGTACAATTTAGTTTTGTTAATTGTTGTTGATGATTGTTTGAATATGTATTGTTTAACTTTGTTAACAGGTCTATGGAAAAGAAAAGTACATATATATCTTAAAAATAATATTGTCACTTTGTTAAGAGGCCCATGGAATTGCACCATTTTGGAAAAAATATAAGAAAAAAGTGTTTATATATCACAAAATATTGTCAATACATAGAACTGGATGCATTGAGTTGATATGAATCTCTCATATCCTTGAATCCATGGTATTTATATTGCCGCTTTGTTACGGTTGCACCATTCACCCAAAAATATAAGGCTCAAATGTGTAACTTGCTTTGTTAAGAGGCCAGTAAGCAATGATTACACCATTCACCCAAAAATATAAGTTTCAAATGTATAACTTGCATTACTTGTAATCATAGTTAGAAAATATAAGTTTCAAGTATGTAACTTACTTGCATTAGTTGTAATGATAGTTAGTTGTAATGTATAGTTTTATTTGTATTACATTATTATTTTACAAATTAATTTGAAAATGTTTCACAAATTATAAAATAACACCTCATGGCTTTCCAATCACTGTAGCATGATCTCTGCTCACAAAATAGTAGAGGGTCGAAATATAGAATGGAATATCAACCATCAAAAACTTACATAATAATAATAATAATAAATTTTAATTTCAATGGAAGGTGAAAAACTTTACATTACAAAAAGTATGATAATAATATTAAAGAATCCGTACCATTAATTATAACAATAATTAATGTGTACTATTCTTTAATATTTAGGAAGTCCTGAAATAAACATTATAACAATTGATTCCCATAGATTATAACAATTGTGAGAATCACATGATTCCCATTAACACCATTTACAACAAATGATTCCCATAGATTATAACAATTGTGAGAATCACATGACAATTATAATAATAAATATGCAACACGGCCCATTATAACAATTATGAGTACTGTACGGAATTATTCAAGGGTGAAACGTTCCACAACACGCAGAAAATTCCAGGAAAAGTCCAGGAAGCCATTTGTTTGTCAGACAGTGATTAACACTCTGTCCAGAAATTTCATAAATTAACACTCTGTACAGATATTTCAACAGAGCGTCCAGAAAAAATGAACCCTCTGTTGAAATTTGTGTCAGACAGTGATTATATATTTGGAAATTTCAACAATTATTTTTTAAATTCGACGAAGACAAAAGCAAGACGCTATGTGTCATTTAGTGAACATCATCCAACCGGAAATTCGACGAGACAAAAGCAAAACCGGAAAGAGTCTTTTAAACACTGTGGGATCCACTTTGGACCCGTTATCTTTCTTTCTTAGCTTCAATCCTGTTATGACAGGCATTGGTGTTGCTTTTGAATTCACATATTAAATATTTTCAATATTTCATGAGCATATTTGAACTATGAAATAAATATGTTAGTTTTGGACTGGTGCACTTCTATTCCCAAAAAATATTTTATAAGTTTTAAATTAGTCATTTCAAATTTATTCTTCATGACTATCTTGAATTCTTTTATGCCAAAATTACCTGTAAATATCAAATCATACACATATAAGCAAACAATTAACACATTACATTGTTGATTTGATTTGATGTAGAGTGTTGGCTCATTTTCACTTCTCTGAAATCCATTATGTGCGAGATGGGAATCTATGCGACTGTACCAAGCTCTCGGAGCTTGTTTTAAACCATACAGTGTTTTCTTCAATATGTATACTTTGTCTTCTTTTCCTGGAACCTCATAACCTTGTGGTTATTCCACATATACTTATTCTTCTAAGTTTCCATTCAAGAATATTGACTTTACATCCATCTGATAAAATGGCCATTTGTATTGTGCGACAATAGCTAACACGGTTCTAACTATGTCAATGCGCCCCACTGGTGCAAATGTTTCATTGAAATCAATTCTAGGTTGTTGTGTAAAGCCTCTTGCAACTAACCTTTCCTTGTACTTCTGCATATTTCCTTCTGCATCTTGCTTGGTTTTATAAATCCACTTGACACTTATAACATCCTTGTATTTAGGTAAATTAACAAAATTCCATGTTTGATTCTTCTCTATGCCTCTAATTTCTTCATCCATGGCTTGTTCTCATACATCCTCTTTGACAATTGCTTCAAAGGTTAATGGATCATCTATTTGTCAAAACAGAGGAAAACCTGAAAATGAATTTGTTGCATCTTCATTATAGATGTCACGCAAAATTCTTGTCTTTCATGGTAATAGAATTGCTAAAGTTGGATTTGGACATATATAACCACTTGCACTTTGTGTTGGTGTTTCTTGCACTCTAGGTGTAGGATGCACACCCACTGTCTTTACTCAAGTGTTCTAGACGATAATTTCCATCGTAGTGCCAGAGGTAGATGGGATTGCACACTGACTTGTGCATGGTGTTTGAACCACTTCATCTTATGTGTCATCGTGCGAAATAACATTAATGATCTTAACTCTCTTTTCTACACTCCCATCCCATGCTTTATTCTCCACGAACTAAACATCGCGGTTTATTATGAATTTTCTTGCGACATGCTCATAGAGTTTGTTTCCTTTTATTTCTTCAGAATGACCAACAAATACACATTTATGTGCTTTGTTTTCTAGCTTCCTTGTGAGTTCATGTGGAACATGTGCGTATTTTCATATCCCATATCAAAAGATCTATTGATTTAAAATTGTTTTCAATCCCATAATAATCCTTCAACCCTCTATTTATTATTTTCTCAATGCTATAATTCTAGTTGATCTTGTGATGAATATAGATTTCGAAATATTTGTGTCAATACACTCACTCCAAGTTGTTTTTTTCATATACAAAAGTATTTTAGGTGATTTTTTTTAGTTTAATTATCATAGCTTTCATTTTGTCAATATTAATAGTTTATTAGTTTCTTGACAATATCATAGGGACTCCTCACCACAAAAACAACATAATCATTGTAAACAAGAAAAATAAGGACTATACGACAGAGAATTGGGCCAACATAACTTGTTTCTTCCAAAAAATGTTCTAACTTGTCAATGTATAAGCCAAAAAGAGTATGGGACAAGGGACAAACATGCTTGGATCCTATATTGTAGTTAACTTCTCTTAAATAGCCATTAATGTTCCTAAACATGGTAGTAAAATTATCATACGACCTTATTGTAGTATCCCTCGGCTTGAAAGGAACTTTTATCTCTTCCAGCTATTCCAAAGGTTTATCATGGGCATTGTGTCAAAATATTTTCTAAACACAATGAAAGAACAAAGGATATTGGTTTTATTAAATTGTGGTATTCCTACATAATGATCCTAAGTGTATCAAGGCGGTAAACAATTGAATGATATATCTTAAATCCAACATGGCCTTTAACTCTTTTATCATGGATTTCTATCCATATGTCAATCTTCTTTTCCAAAATAATTCTACACAACTTGGCTAAAATGGGGCTAATCATGATGGTCCTATAATTACACGGATTGTTTTTATCCTCTTTCAAAATAGGTAGAGTTATGTTTTCCATATAGGGTTTAGGGAAGCCCTACCTCACTACTAAATTGAACAAATTATGCATGTGAGGGATGGGGATAAGCCCTCCAATTTTTAAGATTTCGTCTTGGCAGCCTTCTATGTCTTTATCTTTTCCCTATGCGAGCCTCTTAACCTTCAACTTTATGTCTTCCATAGAAAAAAAAAAAAACATCCTATGTAGGAACATTTGGAATGGTGTCCATGGAGTTAGGGTATTCATAAATATTTTTAAGGTAGGAATTTCAATCCCTCATATTGTTTTCTTCAATTTTACAAATTCGAATTTGCCTCCAAAATTTTTTAGGATTAATTTTAGATAGGCACAAAAGGACCTCTTGATTTCTATTTATATAGTACCCCTTTTTAATTTTAATGAGGGGTTTGTACATATTTATCTTATTGAGTTTTAAAAATGCATTAGAATAATAGCTAATGGATTTCCTAGAAATTTTACAATCGATATCATATCAAGGGTTGATTGTTCTATTATTATTTTTACATGACATCTCTATATATAACTTATTAATGGAAGTATGAAGGGTTGTTGTAAAATTATTATAGAGATCTTCAATGTTGTCTTTATAATAATAAATATTTGATTCCCCTAGGTCTCTACTCACTGAACCTCTGACATAGCATGTGAGTTCATGGGGATATTAAAGAATACCTCTAATTTCCCTAGATATTGGAAAATAACTCCCAAAATCATTTTGTTGACCCCCCCTACCAATACATCTTTCCAATTGAAAAAAAAATCCTTTATTTTAACTAAATACCCCTTTTTATACCCACAACACCTATGAAGTCCCATGTCCCCCCCTCCCGCCAAATACATACAATATATTAACTATATTTTTGACAATTTAAAAACCCCCTTTAAGAATGAACATTATAATGTATTGGTCAACAAGGTGAAGCCGCCATGTTTAATTCACTATTTAAATACTTTAATAAAATATCATTTTTATTTGTTTTGTAAAAGAAGGTGGCTATGATGATTGGAATTTTCTCCAATGGGCCCCTTGTGCATAGCAAAGTTTAGCTTTGCAGTTAAATGTCTATCATTGAAGTTTGGATCATGGTCGTTTAAAGTGTCAAAATTTACTATTTGGTTGTGTATTGGGATATCAGATATCACATCATCCATGACACTACTACCTGGCCGAGGAATACAAGTCATTAGATTGGAGGTTAGATTGGAGGTCACATATTGATATTGTAGAATTTAACTACATAAAATTATTAAAGGATGTTAAATATCTTATTTAAAAGAAAAACCCGCGTATTCAGAAACTCACGATCGAAAAGTTTGTACAATATGAAACGGGGAAGGGCTCAGTCGGGTTAGTGATATAAAAGTAAGTGGAAATATGAATACATGTATCCACCGACTTCTGCACCTACAAATTTTCTAATAAACGAGTATTACATAATAAACATGTACTTTTATAAAGCATGGACATGAGATTTTATAGAGCATGTACGTATCCCATTCGTTACTTATCCACTCTTTTGGATCGCGGGTTCTCGAGCTGGTAGGTTGAAAATTGAGCCACTATTGTTCTGTTTCCTACAAATATCACCTAGAGTTCTACGATATACAAATTGACAGGCGGACCTGTGGTCTGGCTGGATCAACATTGCACTGCTATTGTTTTGTGTCCTCCAAACAGCACACACAGTTCCACGATATACAAATTGACATACAGACTCCAAGACTAGTGGGCTCAAGATTGCAATTTTTTACGGATGGAAAACCCAATCAACTATCTAACATTATCTAAAAATATTATTTTCAAATATTAAATTATTAATATTAAATATTGATATTTGTACAGATCCCTCATTCCATACTTAGCCACCTTTTGGATCATGGGGTCTCGGGCTGGCAGGCTCAAAATTGGGCCTCTATTGCTCTGTGTCCTACAAATAACATCCAGAGTTCTACAATATACAAATTGACAGGCGGAATTGCAAATTAGTTGTCTCAACAATGCATATATATTATTCTGTATCCTCCAAACAGCACTCGGAGTTCTGCAATATACAAATTGACAGGTGAAATTCAGGGCTGGCGGGCTCAATTTTGTGATTGTTTACGGATGGTGATCCCTATCAGCTATAAAATATTATCTAAAAAACATTATTTTCAATACAAATTTATTAATATTAAATATTGATATTGTACAATTTAATTACATATTTAATTACTGAAGGATTTTAAATATCTTATTTGGAAGAAAAACCCGCGTATTCAGAAACTCGCCATTCAAAATGTTTGTACAATATGAAACGAGGAAGTGGTCGGTTGGGATGGTGATATAAAATTAAGTGGAAATCTGAACACGTGTATCTGCCAACTTCCGCACCTAGAAATTTTTCGAGAAACGAGTAATACACACTAAATATGTACTTTTATAAACTATGGACATGAGATTTTATAGAGCATGTACGGGTCCCTCATTCCACACCTAGCCACTTTTTTGGAGTGTGGGTTCTCAAGCCAGCCGGTTTTCCCTGCGTCTGGTGTAGAATATTGTATTTTCTAATAATGGATAAGATTTTTTTTAATTGTAAAAAAGTAGTGAATATCTTCTCTTGTGTTTAATCATGTGGAACTTAATCAATAATAAGTAGTTCAGTTATTTTTTTGAGTGGGGTAATAGTATAGTACTTATTGGATTGATTGTTACCACTATAATTCAGGCATTCCAACACCACCCCTCAGACTGCACATGTAACACTATCTTAATGTGAAACAAAGTATCTTAATAATACACTCCATCGTCAACTTCTACACCAGATAATGGGATAGTCAATAAAATATTATCCCTCATGTAGAAATTCTCATTCTATTCTCTTATCTACATTAGTTTTAACAATTCTCTAGTCTTGTCTTGGACAGATAAATCGAACTTTACTTTCTATTCTCTTATCTGTATTAGTTTTAACAATTATCTAATCTGGTCTTGGACAGAGAAATTAGTCTTAACAATGGTTACAAAATTTTTATTCTCGTTATAGTTCTAAGTGCAAGTACTTTGCAATGCACATAAGCAACCATTAAGTGAAAATGCAATAATAATTCACAGCTTTTCAATTATTCTATTCTATCCAAACCCTTTGCAGTTGATACCAAATTGAGCTAGATCTCTAGAGGCCGGGACACCATTATGGTTTTGTGTTTTTTTTTTATATCTGATTATAATGGTTGGTTTATTGTTCTCAATGGTTTCCTCAAAATTGGTTTCCCCATTCCATATTGTACAAACTTTTTGAATGGCAAGTTTCCGAATACACGGATTTTTCTTTCAAATAAGATATTCAAAATCCTTCAGTAATTTTATAAAATTAAATTGTACAATATCAATATTTAATATGAATAATTTAGTATTGAAAATTAAAAAATTTAGATAATTTTTTATAGTTGATACGGATCATGTGATATCCCCAAAAATAAAATATTTTTGAAATTTAAATTTATTGGAAATTTATTCCGTTTTTAGTAAATTCAAATTTGGAAAATTTTTGCCATTTATGGCAATTCCAAATTTTGAATTTAATAATTGTAATTAATTATTATGACTGTTGGGAAGAGACCTGATTTGACCCAACTAACTATTTTACTATGACACTTGTATGAAAACAAAATATTTTATATTGATTGCAGGAGGACAAATGGAACATCCATGTTGAATTTAGTTGACCATGACTCCATGAGTGGGGAACATGTTGGAACTACCCCTAGACTGATTGTTACAAGTGGAAAATCAGTGATTTGGCCATTAGGAGCCCCTGAAAATCAGGGATTTAGAAAGATGTGAAAATCCCCAAGGGAGGGAAAAAGACCTAGGGAAATTGATAAATAGCATATGCGAGGAGGCAGGACACTGTCGAGTATGCTGGGGAAATGAGACTACTGGTTTTCTTGCTATTATGGACACTGTGGATTGAGTGTGAGGTAAGAGGAACCTACTAGAACTTAAAGTCATTACTGATAAGAAGTTTTTGTTTCCAAGTTTTCCCTCATGGACTCATGGTCAGGCTAGGGGGTGAACTATCCAAGTGATTTTGGCTGCTCGGTTCTACGGTTGGGAGGAATGTGGTTGTTCCCTTTGTATTTCCATGAGTTAGTTAAGATATGTTACTCTAATCCTTATCTGTCTGAATGATTTTATATCTGATGCACTATACATGTTGAATCTGAACTGAAATGATTCTCATTATCTGTTTTAATGATCGTATAATTGATGTAAGGTACTGGTTGTATCTAAATTTAGGTATTTATGTCTCTATGGGATGAATTAGTTACATATATAGTGAAATCATTAAAATCTATATGCATCCAATAACCTGAGCAAAGACTGTTCGATTACATGAATATTTGCAGTTCATTGTACTATAGAATAGTTTATAAATCATTTCTGAAATCATCTCCTTCCAGCCTTGACGATTGAATTAAAACCTGTACGAAATTTATAAATCATTTGATATCCTCCTCGAATAATCAAATGGATTTGTATGATTAAGTTTTGGAGATGTTCCCTGAAATTAAAACTTAAAGCAAAACCATATATGTATCAATGGACTTAAACGAACAAACCTATTTACAGGTATACATCTACCTTTGTAATTAAATTGTTTAAATTGAATTATATATATGCATCGATGAACTTGGAAGAGAAAATCTATTTACAAGTATACATTTAATTCTGCAATTTAATTCCTAGGCAAAATTTCCTAGACAGAATTATCTATACAGTTGGATTTGAATAGAACCAGAATAATGAAGTATATGGGAATGAACATAACTAAGGGAGAAAATCACTCTAAACCCAATGATATAATTATATGAATTTCGTATTACATGAATGAAAAGTTATGTATGCTAGTATCCTACTACATGAGAGTGAATAATGATTTTAATAGATACAATATCGACGCACGACGTAGACAGAATGTATACATATTATATATTCTTTGAACGTTCACTATTGTCTATACAAAGGTAGGGTATTCCAATTCGACCATATCGAGAGTCTTGCTGAGAGAAACCAAAGTTCTCAAAATTTCATGATTGTAGCATTACTACGTTTCGAGCAAACAATTGTGAGATTGTAAGATATACTTTAAATTCCTTATTATTCACAAAAACTGTTTAGGAAATTACAGAGTAAACTCAATCTATTAAAAAAAAATGAAATTGTTTGAAGGACAAGAATCAATAAAACTCAGAAATCTAGAGATGTGAAACCCTCTTTCTTGGACGGTCATCTTTGGGTAAGTTCAGAAGATAAGAATTGTGTTAACGAGAGATCATTCTTACATACATTAATGAAATCAAGAAATGATGGTTCCAGTAACTTAAATAGAGATTCCTTAATACATGAAATTACACAGGTAACAAACATAACGTTGAAGATAATTTTTCCGAAAAGCTTTTTCTTTGAAACAACAAGTTTCCTCTGATGATAAGCTTAACAGATTAAACAATTCCCTCTAACAGTAAACTTGGATTTAGTTTCGCCAATTCTAGTGTTTAAATAACAGTTTATTTCCCTACACCATGCATGATTGTACCCATTTCCCTTAAATGGAACAATAATGAAAACAAATTAGGGTTTAACCCTTAGACATTCGATATAGGAAATCAGAGCATGTGAAACATTACTTAATATCAAGAGAAAGCTACGAACAGAAACATGGCCTCCATGCTTTGGAATTGAAGAGATAGTTTGAGAGCGACTATGACGGAGCCCAAGTACATTTTTCATGACGAGTAGGGGTCGACACCTGCACCTTGGGTGGTCATAAACCCTGAAAGTTTCATCACTAAAAAACATTAGCAAAATATAGAGTAAGACTTTAAACTTAGATCTAAAGATAAATTGATAACCACAACTATGTCTGGTGATACTCAACTTAGGAGTCGAAACTCAGCGTTCGCCTGTTGTCATGCCCTTGTATTATAAACAACCATGTCTGAGGGGGAGGATGGTCCCTGGAACTTCTGATGGGTACCCTCGCAACAGGCAGAGTCCCATCATTAATACAAAGAATCCTATTTTTTTTTATCAATTACTTTGAAAATAAAATAATAACAGTGCGAGTTCAAGATTTGCACCTTCTTAATAAACCCTTTTACAAGAAGATCAAAGAGCATAAGGAAAAACATCATACACAAAGTCAAGAGAATTCTCGTGGAAGGTACTCTAACTTAACGAGAGATAGGCCCTTGTTAACCCACTATCATACTTCAAACAGTATGTATCAGTCACAGATAAAGTCCGAGACATTAAGAGACAGACTTGACCCTATTTTTAGAACCTTTACCTGACATAGGAAAGGACTTATCTGAACTATTATAAGTTACTTTCAAACAGAGTTACTAGCCACAGGGTCAAAACCAGAAATAATTCAACGAGGACACAAATAGAAGACCGCGATGTATAACAATAGGTTAAAGAGGTAAAGAGTAGCGACTCAAGCATACAGTGGGAAAACCTCATATTCAGCTGGTACCAGAATAGAAATACGTAGACTTTGAACATTATCGTTGAGAGAAAAGGGGGCCATTAAAATCAAAGTAAGGGTTACAAGAAGTAAAGGTTTTCATCTTAACCAAACCCTGAACTCTGGTTTCAAATTTAAGATATGAGATCTCTCTTGGAAACTTGCCAGGAAGTTGTTTGTGCCATCGACTTCACCAAAATTTGATCGCAAAGGTGGTATCCCTTCCCTGCTGAGGAATGCATAATGCAGAACCATCCCCTTCAGAGTCACAATGGAAAGAGACGAACCGCCTAACCCTAAGAGGCAACGAGTACTACTCATATTAAACATTGAAGGTACGAGCCATGCGCTAGGGAAACGTTGGCACACCAGGATTGGGAGTGGCAAGTGGGAGAGACATCAGGACTGGCGTTTAGAGGACCCTAATTAATTACAGGTACATAAATTTAACTCCTCCTGGAAGATACATCTCTCTCCCTTACCAATGAAGATGCAAAGTTAATAGCAGTCATTTCGTGATTGTCCAAGTGGAACTAGCCAGTCGCTAACCTTATGTCGAGTTAGTTATCACTCTGTTACCTCCATTGGTGAGATGAGATTTAGTTACAATGTATTCTTGCAGATAATTCTGTGGGATTGGTCTGGTTTTCCAATCGTTATGATGGGAAACTAAAAGTGTCATAAACACGATGGAGCCAGTAAAGAAAATACATTGAAGTGACTCATGCATCTCCATTAATATCATTAACCTATTCCTAGTATTAATTCTCAAGGGTATAAACTTGCACGCAAAATATAAGGAGCCGGATATTATTAAGGGATTTAAAACTTGAATCCTATTATATAGGTGGATATATGTATTGTATTGGTATCTATTTAATAATATATGAGTTGGAGAAGTACTAGTAATTTTTGGGAGCCTCTCTTACAAGTTGTTAAGTTAGTATGGCATAAGGTTTTACTCTTTTACAAGTAGATAACCAGGCTTAAATCAGAGAAAAAATTTAAGTATCCGTTCTACGACTTTATTAAACTAAAATACTAGGGATTAATGTACCAAAAATATATATTTTTTTATGTTAAATTGGAGGTACATTACAGATCACTATCCATAAACAATCGCAATCTTGATCCCACCATCCCTAGAGTCCATCTGTCAATTTGTATATCGTGGAAATCCAAGTGTTGTTTGGAGAACACGGAACAATAGATGTTTAATGTTGAGCCAACCAATCCACAAGTTCACTTGTCAAATTGTATATCGCGTAACTCTGGGCGCTATTTGGAGGACACGGAGAATTAGAGGCCCAATTTTGAGGCCGCTAGCCTGAGAACACACCATCCAATTTCCAAAAGGTGGCTATGTATGGAATGCGAGATTCGTACAAATATCAATATTTAATATTAATAATTTAGTATTTGAAAACAATGTTTTTAGATAATGTTAGATAGTTTATCGGGTTGTCCATCTGTAGACAATCACAATCTTGAGCTCACAATTCCTGGAGTCCATTTGTCAGTTTGTATATCGCGGAACTTCGAGTGTTGTTGGAGGACACGGAATAATAGAAGTGCAATGTTGAGCCAGCCAGACCACATTTCCTCCTTTCAATTTGTATATTGTGGAACTCTGGGTGCTATTTGTAGGACACAGAACAATAGAGGATCAATTTTCACCCTGCCAGCCCGAGAACCTGCGATCCAAAAAAGTGGCTAAGTATGGAATGAGGGATTCGTAAATGCTCTATAAAATATCATGTCCATACTTTATAAAAGTGCATATTTAG
Source organism: Picea engelmannii (assembly GCA_009831015.1). Classification (NCBI taxonomy): domain Eukaryota; kingdom Viridiplantae; phylum Streptophyta; class Pinopsida; order Pinales; family Pinaceae; genus Picea; species Picea engelmannii. The sequence goes on along the minus strand of ML818624.1, from coordinate 48,672 downwards.
TATGTATTACTCGTTTATCAGAAAAAATGCAATTCTATTGTTCTGTTTCCTATAAACAACACTTGGATTTTCGTGATTTAGAAATTGATAGACGAAGCATACAACCAAGAACCAAGTAAACTTGTGGATCATATTCCTTAGTCGTTTCTTTTTTTGCCCGCCACCTTCGCACTTCTTTCCAATTATATATATTGGTAGGAAATGGGATATTTGTTACATATGTGAATATATTAGCCCTTATTTTTTGTCTTCTATGCTTGGCCAAATATATGTTTCTCTTTTCTCTAAACTTTATCTTTCTCGTCACTTATTCATTTTTTCAAAAATGTTTGGTTGTCCGGGTAGGCGGACTTACGGGTTCAAATTTTCAATCGTACTCTTATATCATGACACTAATCGACCACGTCCCAATTCCATACCAAGTCACTTCTCCAACCACGGATTCCTGGTAGGCGAGCGTTAAATTGGACTTCTATTATTCAATGACCTGCGAATAGTACAGTGACTTCCACGATATAACCATGATGTTTGAAATTAACATCATTCCATGATATATTAGAATCAATTAGCATAGAGGGACTATCGTAGGCATAGACGGACTATATCGATCGATAATTCGTTGACCTCGTATTAGTTTTCCCTTTCACCACAAATATTGACATATTATCTATTATTGGAACTAGGGAACTAAAAACATTGATTTTTTATTAATAAAAAGTACCATATATGTCATGATCTGATTGGACAACAGATTGGATGTTTTATTATTGGATTCATTATTCCCAATGTCATATATGTTGGCATATCCAAAGTATTTGATCGTATATGGTCTTTTTGAATCATATTGATTTTGGACAATATTGTTGTCCACCGCCAGTTGAATAGGCATTGTATGTTTCATCTTTCTTCTAGCCTTACAATTTAACTTCATCATCGTTACATCTAGATACATTGTTTATTGGTTCGGTGAGTGCTTCTTCCTCGATGGTTTGTGAGTTGTTTCTTGTTGTTTTAATGAACCTCATATTTACAACAACAAACAAAATTGTTTATATAGTTTCTTGGTAGGAAAAGGGGTCCTAGTTATGCATCTCTGTTGTCGACTTGGTTATGAAACTCTCTAATAAAACTTTGTTTTAAAATTATATTATAAAAAAAAAACTTGTTACAAACTCCTAGATTTCTACTTACCACAAGATCCCCTATTTATGTCATGAGTAGAAAGGTCATAAGGAAAAGTCCCCAAGACTTTGGAAAACCCCTTATTCCTTAATGTTTACCCATATGCATATAGGATATGTACATAAGGGTAGTCTTACAATACAAGTGCAACTCCTTTTAATTAATGAAAGGCTCCAAGTTTGCTCACACGCCCACTTGTTGATGTTATCCTAGGAAAACTTTAACTATTTCTTATCCACAATAGACATAGGGTTGGGATTTACTCTTACACTAGGCAGCTAACATAACTACCAAGTCTTGGTTATTTTGTGGCTCTTAAAATCAGTGGTTGAAGTGTAATGAAAGTACTAGATACAAATGCCAATGGAATATTTATAACTAGGATCTAACTGATGTCTCGGACTAACATAGAGGGGAGAAAGGTTTTAACCATGAGTCATGACGGTGTCAATTCATGACATTATTTAAGTGGAAGAGATCATTTATGGTCATATTAGTTAAATCTTTGTAACTTCATTGATGTTTGTCCTGCGAATTCCTCTGTATTTAATGGGATCCATACCCAAAGTGTCACATTCACTCTACCATTGTCACATGGCTAAACATCCTCCGCACTCCCTACATTTAATATGAGATCTCAAGGTGCCGCTTAGGGTTGGACTAGGTTCAGCATTTTGGCATTTCTGAGTTTTTACGAAGAGGTTCTGCATACCACAATTTCAGAGGAGAATTCTATATGTAATGAAGGTCGCTCCATGGTGTAACTAATGACGGCTCTGAAACCCTTGTAAGTTCTTCCTTAAAAATAAGGATATGTAATCGTCGGAAATAACGTTAAGTGTTTTGTTGTTCTGTCAGTTACTATCGTGTCCTTTCCATCCCTGTTGTCTTCTTCCTTGCAGAAAATTTCTCCTTTGGTTAGTCATTTGGGAGCCCTCTACAATAGTTACCGGAGTATTTCAGAGTTAGGGTTGCTTGATAGCATATGCCACCCTTTAAATAAGTAATAATCTATCGTTTAAACAGAGGGAGGTTAAAGATCTTACCGAAGGTATCCCTGTGAAAAGGCCTACGACACGTACATACTTTGTCTGATATTCATTATTCCTATTTTCCGTTCTTCCTTAAAGAACATCATGGAGATATGGAGACTCTTTCTGTTTGGTAGGGTAGTATGATACATTTCTTTTATCTATATCCCCTATAATGATGGAGTCGTCAATCTGTAGGTTTATCAGACCCTCAGTTGGTTTTCTCTTACCATTGCTATCTTCCATCTTCGTGATACCTAGAATATTTTACCGGGAGTCATGTGGCATATAATCATTTCATGTGTGTAATGAAACATTGTCACCTTGACGGGCGATGATTCATTTCCTTCATTTGAATACCATAGTGTGATGTCTCTACTCTTACTGTTGATTATATTTATTCCTTTTGGTTCAGGATTGATTTAAACTTAACTCTTTAATCATGTCTATATTTTGTATGAAAAGTCTGTGTTATTGCTTCGTCTTTCTCTTGTGGCAAGTTTGTACAGTTTACAAGTTAAGGGTTTCACTATTGATTAATTATTTGTTAGAGGGAACTTATAAAACTTTTTATCGTCACTAATGATGGGCCTTGTTGTTGCGAGGACCCATCAGAGATTGTACTGCACCCTCCTCCCTCATCCCAAACATCAAATCAGACAGTGGGTGAAGGGGCAAGGATTCGAACCCATGCATCATAAGATAAGTGTCTTTCTGGAAAGAAAATCATTGGTTTAACTTCTATTGTCTTATTGCAACTACTTTTCTTTTGTTACATATTCCTCAAATAATGACTAATGATTACATGATTTGTTTTCTTGAAGGGTCTCTCTATGTGCAAGTCTCAGATACCCACCACTTCCTCCTCCGCAAAAGGTAATTGGGTTCCAAACCTTTCACATCTCAGGCTAACTCTATAGGTTCTAGCATCATTGAAGGAGATCGTGATTCAACTAGCTCTGTTATAATTAGTTCTTTGTCTGTTTTAATGTTTGTTGGAGTAAACCTTTGGAGTAGTTTTTTTATTAATGGCATAATGCAAGTTCTTGTATAAGTATTGAGTCTGTATTTGAATTTAGATCTGTTCAACTATGTAATACCATTTTTTTTTATCTTTAATTATTGAAAAGTAATCCTATCTGAGATTACTCGGAATGATAATCTATGTCAAATTGATTATGTCCTTCGATTTAGAACACTGTACTTGTTATTTATGCAACTCGACTATGTATTGTGCCATTGTCTTATTCTGTTACAGAAATAAGAAGGTTTCCCATAGTTTAATAATGGTGTTACTAATATCTTTTGGTCTAATGTATTCAATTTATGGTGAATGAAGTACATCGGTTGTTTCTTTAACTAGAGTATTCCAACTCCTATGCATTTGATTTATAGTTGTGGTTTCATGTCTATCAAAAATTTAGGATCCCTATCAATATATACATATTTTCTTATGTACACATTAGGTTCTGGATTTCATTATAATGTCTGTGTGATGTCTCCAAAAATAAAATATTTTTGAAATCTAAAATTGCTGGAAATTTATTTTTCGTTTTTAGTAAATTTGACTTTGGAAATTTTTTTCCATTTATGGCAATTCCGAATTTCAAATTTTGTAATTGTAATTAATTATTTTGACTGTTGGTCAGAGACCTGATTAGACCCAATTAACTATTTGACTATGACACTTTTATGGAAACAAAATATTTTATATTGATTGCAATAGGACAAATGGAATAGCCATGTTAAATTTAGTTGACCATGACTCCATGAGTGAGGAACATGTTGAAACTACCTCTGGGCTGATTATTACAAGTGGAAAATCAGTGATTTGGCCATTGGAAGCCCTGAAAATATGGAATTTAGAAAGATGTGAAAATTCCCAAGGGAGGGAAAGAGACCTCGGCAAAATTGATAAATAGGATATGCGAGGAGGCAGGATGCTATCAAGTATGCTGCGAAAAAGAGACTATTGTTTTCTTGTTGTTATGAACACTAATGATTGAGTGTGAGGCAAGAGGATTCTACTCAAGACTGAAAGACATTGCTGAGGAGGAGTTCCAAGTTATCCCTCATGGACTCATGGTCAGGCTAGGGGGTGAACTGGGTAAGTGATTTGGCTTCCCTGTTGTATGGTTGGGATGAACTAGGTTGTTCCCTTTGCCTTCTCACGATATGGTTCAGATATGTTTCTCTAATCCTTTCCTATCTGAATGATTTTATATCTGATGCAATGTATTCAGTAAATTAGAACTGAAATAATTTCCATTCTCTGGTGAATGATTCAATCACAGATGTAATGCATCTTCTAGTTATGATAGATAATAATGCGTAGGAAGAATCAGTTTGAATTCATGAAGTCTAAAGACTGATAGAGAACACATGGTAAATATAATCTCGAGTGACCCCTTTCTGAATGAATAATAGAATTGTCCTTTTATTTGTTACAATAATTGAAAAGATTTCACATGGTTAAATTCTGGAAGAAATCTCCTCTAAATTAAACTCACTGCTATTTTCTTTCTTTATTATTTTTTTTGAGTGAAATCAATGCTGAGATTGGCATATTCGTAGTGGAGGCTAAGTTGTAATTTCATTAATCTAAATGTATGAATAATGTCAGGAACAATATTCTGAGTTTTGTAAACATTTCCTTCTCTCTGTGAATGATTATATCTATTTGTTGTAATGTAACTGTGTGAATGGTTATGTCTACCTGTTGTGTTGTATCTAACTATACTAAGTTGAGATGGCTTCCATAGATGTTATCTATAGTTTTATAATCAAGGACTAAATTCTGGGATTGCCCCTCCATAATTAAAAACTTTAGACAGAGTTACCCTATGCAAGTGAATTCGAAAGTATAAATTTGTCTATAGGCAAAAGTTATATTTTTGTAATCGCAATATCAGACAGATCTATCTATGAGTATCCAGATTGAGTAGGTTTTTTGAAGTATTTCCTAAATTGATTTGGTTGTTCACTATTTTGGAGGTCTTCTCTGTGATTATGATCTTTTGTTATTGAGTTTGAAATCAAATTTTAATTCTTGATGAGTTCATTGTTTGAGAAAACATGGTAATCATGTGTTTCACCAATTGCAAACCCGGTCTTTTAGTTATTCTGAGTTTATTTGTTAGAGTGGGTGATTCTAAAAGAAAAAAGATCAAATAAGAAAGTTGATCTTTCAGAAATTCAAGACTTGCTTGTTATATATAAGCGAAACTCCTTTTCTTTACGAAACAACGAAACCCAAAATTGTTGGTCCCATGCCCTAATCTCATTTCGCAATTCAGAATTTCCTATCTCTTTTTGTTTGTGCATTAGGTGTTCGTAAACCTTGAAGTTTCAAACCCTGAAACCCTGAAGTGTTGGTCCCATTGTCCTTTCACTTTTCGCAATTCGGGAGTTGTTGTGTGTTGGTGTTTGGGCATTTGAAATTGCGAAATCTTAAACCCCAAAACCCTAAAGTGGTTGTTCCACAGTCCTTTCACTTTTCACAATTCAGGAGTTGTTGTGTGTTGGTGTTTGGGCAGTTGAAATCGCGAAATACCAAACCTAGAAACCTCGAAGTGTGGGGCCAACATTCTTTCCGCATTTTTCATTTCGGCAAAAACACGTGGTCTTTTGTTTTTGTTTTCGTCATTTGTAATCGCCAAAACCCAATTGACCTCTATTTTATCACACAAAAAAAATGTAGGAACTTAGTAGGAATTATTTGTTACTGTAATGAATGGACTCGTAGAAACGATGGAGGATCTTCATCCGAGATAGAGGTCATACACCTTTAAGTATTTGAAATTTCATATGTTTATTTTCCTGTAGGTTACGACTATGCAGAAATACAATAAGTGAATGAAATCCCTTTCTCATACATATTAAACATTTATGATATCTGGGTATGTAGATACTTGCGATGTAATTATGTCTGATTTATAATCGAAAGAATTGCAAAATTTTCTACAGGAAAACCTACAGTACACAGAGTATAAATATTTCAATAGGTATTCATAAGAAATTGTAAGTCGATTTGGTCTAATTTCTACATGTTAAAGCACTGGAATAAATTGGAATTAACAGCGTTTAACCCAAGGCAAATTCTTGAATGTAATATGAAGGGCGCAAAAGACCCAATTGAAATGAAATAATTATGGAACCCTTAAGTTACTTATACCTGTAAATTCTTGTGTCCTATGGAGGCATAAGCCAGAGTCATGAACTGTGTGTTCGTTGACCCCGAACCCAGTTTCATGTATGATTGCCAACCCTCCTAACTATTTAGAGTCCCTTGGAGGATGAAGTTTGTTAAGCTCAAGAGAGGTAGTGCAGATTGGCATAGGCCCTCTGCGAGACAAACCGAACCCAGAACTCCTTAAGTCCTGGATAAGCTCGGGAAGGATCGCATCGTTGTGTGCAAGAACCTTGCATGGAGTGCAGAGGTCGAGAAACCCCTTGGAGGTTTTAGAGTGTATGAAAGTTCAAGAGTGATAAATAGACCATGATCAAAATCAGTTTAGCGTGAATAAATTTCGACATTTCTGTATCTGAGAAATCAGAGGGAAAGACCCCTCATCTTCACAATTCACAAAATCCCAGTATATGAAACCCCCATGCGCTCTGTGGATGAGCCATTTTAGTGTGAATAAGTTTCGGCATTTCGAAATCCGAGAAAACAGAGGGAAAGACCCCTCGTCTTCGCAAGTCGTCAAATCTTGGTATACAAAACCCCAATGTGCGATTAAGATTGAGAGTCTTCCAACACCCTTAAGCTTAGGAGGGATAGTGACCTCCAGATCCAGATCAACGAGAATCGTTGATCTCATACACGAATTCCCATATCGGAGTTCGGGGAATGGATTGACCATTGGTTTGGGTCACTACATTTTGAACTCTCGGTTACCGAAATCCTGATACAGCCAAGATAGTCGAATTAGGGGAAGTTTCGTAGCCGTTGATCTCATCGAAGGTAAGATTTCGAGTTTTGGGGTTTGAAGAGTTGAAAGACTTGACTCTCTTGCATCACTAAGTCACAAAATGTGAAAGACGCCTCTTGGCTTGGCCTGTGGTCATAACCAATGATCACATGGAGGTGGATAAGGGAAGAGCTATATTGCACTAGGCCCCGTAGGAGTTCAGGGATTCTATCCCTTGAGAAAGAGTGAAAAAAATTATTTTTCCATAGTGATTATGTGACAATTGTTATTTACATATGGAAATAATTTTGGAATCATGAATCTCATTCAGTATAGTATGTGTATGATATGTATAAATGTTTGGAAGATTTAGGACTTACAAAAATATTAGAGTAATGGACAGTTAACTTAGCATGACATGGACACCTATAGGTTAGCTGAGTAAAATTTCAACATGGGTAACCATAATATAAGAAACTGATCAAAATTTAATAATAGAAGAAAAGAAAAAAAATATGGTCATATTAACCTAAGAATGAATCCATCAAGTTATTTATGATTAATGTTCTGGAGAAGATTTTTTTTTTTATGGTGAATTTGAGGTTCATTACATATGGTATCAGACAAAAGTTACAACACTGGGCCTGAATAGGGCCACATTAGCTGCTTAGTATTTATTCTGATTTATGTAAAACTAATAAATCTTATGGATACAAACAGAAAGCCCTTTCTGTTTTTGCAAACTATGGAAGCTCAAGAGGGTGCAGAAATCAAGATGGAAGGAAATCCGCAGCAAGGACCTCCTAGAGATACAAAACAGAACAGTGATGGAAGCTCACCCACGAAGGTATTGGAAATAATGAGGAATGTTATTGTTGAACTGCAGGTTTTGAAGGCCGACAATGAAAAATTGAAGAAAGCACAACAAGAACAACAAGAGATAAATGAAGTCCTACTGCGTAGTATAGTAACCAAGAAAATCCCAAAAGACAATAACCATGACGAAGAAGTCAGCAAAAGGGCCTCCAGGAATTATGGACCGAAAACAAAAAAAGGAGATAGTTTGTCTGAAGGGACACCTTCAGATGAAGACAAAACTATACCAGATAGAAAAATAAAACAAGTAGACCACCTTGAAGGAGAATTTAAAAAGATTAAACCAGCTACCTTTGATGGAGAATCCAGGATAGGAGAAGAAGTTGAGGCATGGTTGTTTGACATCAAAAAATACTTCCAGATCTACAACTATTCCAACAACATGGTCAGAATGGCCATCTACAATATGAAGGGGAAGGCCATCATTTGGTGGAAGGACCTAAAATTGGACAAGGGCCTAAAGGAGAAACAGTTGGAATGGTCCGACTTTAAGAAGTATCTCAAGAAACAATACCTTTCTGAAATCTATTATGAAAGGAAGACGAAAGAATTTTACGAGTTACGACTCAGACAGATGATGATGGAGGACCTTATAAATAAATTTATGGAACTACTAAGGTTCATACCATACATCCAGGAGGATAAGGTAAAAATCCAGCGATTATTAAGCTATTTACCACAGTCCTACAGGGACAGAATTGAGTTTGACAACCCAAAATACTTGAGTGAGGTATTCAGGAAAGCACGAATGTGCTATGACCAATATAAACAATGGGTAGAGTTTCCCAAGACCTGGAAGGATAAAAAGAAAGATCGAATGAACTAGCAAAAGAAGGGATACCAACCAACTCCTTATCGAAATACAAAAAAAAGTTTCCCAAGGAAGGATTTTCACTCCAATCATCTGAATATACAAGGTAGCGGTAAACCGGTAAACCTAGGAATGAAGAAGTTTTGGGATAACTCCCGTGACCCATTAAAGTGTTGGGAGTGTGGAGAGCCTCATCTAAGGAGGAACTGTCAACGTTTACTTCAGCAAACATAACTGTTGTTCATAATCTGCATGAAGCCTCGATAGTGGGAGACGTGGGCAGAAGCCTGCATCGGATAAATGCAACCATAGATGGTCGACAAATTGACCACCAGTCCTTGGTGGTAGAAATCGAAGGTAAAATCAATGACACTCGAATTTATGTTTTAATTGACCCTAGATCTATGTTAAGTTATATTACTCCTAATATAGTAGAGTCGAATAAACTTAAGAAACTGAAGCACACAAAATCATGGTTGGTACAACTAGCAACATGTACTAAAAGGAAAGTAGTTGACATAATTTCTGATTTTGAGTTCAATTTAGATGGTCAAAATATAAGGACCAATCTGAACATCTTACCACTAGGATCTTATGATATGATTATCGGGATGGATTTCTTGGAACAACACAAAGCAGTACTAGACTGTTATACAAGGATACTTAGCTATAAAAATGATTTTGGCACTATTAGAACAGTCGAAGGCATACCAAAACCTGTATCATTCAGACAAGTTTCAACGATGCAACTCAAGAAATGTATTAGAAAGGGATGCCAATTTTATGCCATCCAAGTGAAGAATCTATTAGAAAAATAATTTAAGCCCAAGTTAGAAGACTTTTATTTCCTACGTGAATTTAGAGACATGTTTTTGGATGAGATACCATAATTACCTCCTAGAAGAGAAATAGATTTCTCCATAGACTTACTACCCGGATCAGCCCCTATCTCAAAAGCACCCTACCGAATGAGTCTACCAGAACTGACAAAATTAAAAATACAATTACAAGAATTGTTGGACAAAGAGTATATCAGACCGAGTGTCTCACCATGGGGAGCACCAGTCATATTTGTGAAAAAGAAAGACGATACTCTAAGACTATGTATCAATTATAGAAAACTGAATAAAATGACCATTAAGAACAAATACCCATTACCAAGGATAAATGATCCGTTCGATCAAGTTGGTGGGGCCAAGATCTTTTCAAAATTGGATTTACGATTTGGTTATCATCAAGTTGGGATAAAAGACGAGGACATAAACAAAATAGTTTTTCGAACAAGATATGGACACTATGAGTTTGTAGTCATACCTTTCGGACTCACTAACGCACCAACCACATTTATGTGCTTTCTAAACAACATTTTCAGTGAATACTTAGACAAGTTCATAGTAGTATTTATCGATGATATTCTGGTCTATTCTAAAACAGAGGAGGAACATGATGACCACTTAAGAATAGTTCTGCAAACATTAAGGAAACACAAACTATACACAAAATTCGAAAAATGTGACTTTTCTCAAAAAGAAATACAATATTTAGGACATGTCATTTCCTCATAAGGTATTGTCATAGACCCAACAAAGATAAAATCCATTATGGAATGGCTAGTACCTAAGGATGTGGGAGATATCCAATCATTCATGGGAATCGCCATATATTCTCGCAAATTTATAGAAGGGTTTTCCAAGATAACCTACCCTATCACGTTACTAGAAAAGAAAGGAACCAAGTTTAATTGGTTGCAAAAGTGTCAAGACATATTTAACAAGATGAAAAAGTTATTGACATCGACACCCATTTTGAAGGTAGTAGAGCTAGATAAAGACTTCACAGTTTGTGTTGATGCAAATAAAGAGGGACTAGGTGGTGTCCTAACTTAAGAAGGGCATGTTATTTGTTACGAGTCCCAAAAATTAAAACACAAGCGAAATTATGTCACGCATGACTTAGAATTTGTGGCAATAATACATGTCTTAAAAATGTGGCGACACTATATAATGGGCATAAAATTCCTACTATTGATGGATAATAGCGGGGTGAAATATATGTTTAGCCAACCAGATCTTAATGAAATACAAGAAATGTGGCTAGCCTTCTTAAGTGAATTCGACTTCGAGGTCAGATATATCAAGGGTAAGGAAAATAAAGTAGAAGATGCTTTAAGAAGAAGATTACATGGGTTATTTGAGATAAACATCAGCGGGAAAAAAAGTGATCTGGAACAAAGAATAAGGACGGAAAGTATTAACGACGAAAATTACACTAAGATAGTGACAGAATTACAAAATAGGACCACCATCTCTGACAAACCAGATCTAAGCATCGACAAGAAAGGACTATTATGACTTAAAAACAAACTTTACATACCAAATTCAGCAGAATTGAAATCAACAATTTTGGACGAAGTGCATAAGAAGCCATATTCTGGTCATCCAGGTTACCAGAAAACAATAACAACACTTAGAAAAATATTTTTCTAGCCTAGTATGAAGGGAAAAATAGTAGAGTACTTGGCCAAGGGCCAAGATTGTCAGAAGGCTAAGGCTGAGCACCAACATCTAGCCAGCCTATTACAACCATTACCAGTACCAAAATGGAAATGGAAGACTATATCACTGGACTTTATAATAGGTTTGCCTAAAACTCAGAAACATAATGATTCTATCATGGTTGTAATTGACAAACTCAATAACTCTGCACACTTTATTCTTGTAAAGTCTACTTTTAAAGCTATAAAGATTATTGAAATATTCATGAAACAAATTTTTAGAATGCATGGTATTCCTAAAATGGTGATTTCAGATAGAGACATAAAATTTACATCTGCTTTTTGGAAGGAATTGTTTGCAGAGCTAAACACTAACTTGAGTTTGAGTACCAGCTATCATCCATAAATGGATGGACAGACTGAAAGGACAAACCAAATCATAGAGGATATGCTTTTCATGTATGTAAGAACAAAACCAAGCAAGTGGGAAGACTGTTGGGTATGTGTTATATTCTTTGCATGTGTGTGTGTGGGTGCGTCTGCGGTTTTTGCTATTTTTAGCGGATTTTGCTATTTTTAGCTGATTTGTAAATTAATCCCAGATTAAGGGATTAGGTTTTTGGTATCTACGGAATACCTAAAAACATTGTATATATTGTATGGTAAATGGTGAAATTCGATATAATGAAAATAAGAAAGGTTTTCCTGGTTGAGGGTTTCCGGTAAAAATCTCTGTGTACTCTGTGTATGAGCCATTGATTAATTTATGTATTGCTTAAGAATCTATATGCATTGCTGTACTTCACAGGTTTAAAACTTACATGTGGTATCAGAGCACGTTTTTGGCTTCAGAGGGATGCCTTTGTTGTTGAGGGTTTGGCTCGGTCTTGATAGATCAAGTTTATCTTGGGTCTGTGATAAACCTGGGTTTAGTGGGAGATTTTGCAGTGGAGATTCGAGTAAAGTAAGAGGAATGGTGAGCTCAACTAGAATTGAGATAGAGAAGTTCAATGGTAAAAAATTTGAGCTATGGAAGCTCAATATGGAGGACCTTCTTGTAGACAAAGAACAATGGATTGTTGTGGATCCTGGTACACAACCTACTAGTACACCATCTACAAGCACACAGGCTACTGGTACACAACCTACCAGTACACAAACTACTAGTACACCAATTACTGGTATGTCAAAGGAAGATTGGGACAAGTTGGACAGAAGAGCAAGGAGTACGATTCGACTCTGCCAGGCAGATTCGGTGTTGTTGAATGTCTGAGGAGAATCTACAGCCAAGGAACTATGGGATAAGTTAGGGAATTTGTATCAATCAAAGTCCCTGGTAAACAAGTTGTTTCCTCGAAAGAAGTTGTATCATCTTAGGATGGAAGATGGAGATTCCATGACAGAACATCTAAATGTCTCTAATACTCTGGTAAGTCAACTTGGATCTGTTAATATTACGATTGCAGAAGAAGATAAGTGTATTACTTTGGTATGCTCTTTGCCAGACTCTTGGGATAATCTAGTTGTAGCAATAGGTAGTACCACTCAATCTACATTGAAGTATGAGGATGTAGTTGCATCCTTGTTATCTGAAGAGATGAGGCGAAAAAGCATGGATGGTCACAACACATATGCTTTATTTGTAAGAGGGCGTACCCAAGACAGGAACTCTGGTAAGCCTTCGGGATGGAGATCTAAATCTACAGGTAGATCTAAGTCCCCAGGAAAATCTTTGAGGAAACGCTGGAAGTGTGGTAAAACAAGGCATTATAAGAAAGATTGCAAGTCTAAGAAGGTTGAAAAACCAAAGGGATCTGATAGTACCTCTTCCACGGAGGTGAAAACCTCCATTGAAGAAGGAGGTGATGTTCACCTAGAATCTACAAGTACACATGCAAACCATGGTGTATGGTTGATCGACTCAGGTGCATCATATCATATGACTCCTCACAGGGAGTGGTTCTCTGAATATGAAAAATATGATGGTGGTGATGTATTCCTAGGAGATGACTCGACAGTAAAAATCTTGGGACGTGGAAGGGTTAAGTTGTTGCTAAACGATGGAAGGATTAGAACTCTTCCTGGGGTTCTACACATTCCAAAACTAGCCAGGAGCCTAATATCTGTAAGCAAGTTGAGTGATGCAGGAGTGAAAAATGTATTTGAAAAGGACACTTGCAAGATGGTACGAGGAGGAATGGTATTGATGAGGGGAGTTCGTTCTGGAACTCTATACAAGTTGTTGGGAAGAACTTATACTAATGGGTGTAACAGTTATGTTGTCCTTGAGCAGAAAAATGGAGGAGACAAGACCAATACTATCCCAAAAAAGAAGACCATGTTGTGGCATCAAAGACTGGGGCATATTGGAGAAAAGGGCCTTCGAACATTACACGATAAAGGTATGATTGAAGGTATGTCTAATTGCACTCTCGATTTTGATTTCTGTGAAAATTGCATATATGGTAAACATAATCGAGTAAGATTCCCATCTGGTGCTATAAGAGCAAAGGGGATCTTAGAGTTGATACATAGTGATGTGTTTGGACCTGTTCTTGTTCCATCCCTAGGTAAATCTATGTATTATGTTTCATTCATAGATGATTTTTCAAGGAACACATGGATTTATTTTCTTAGAAAGAAATCTGAGGTATTTGATAAATTTAAAGAGTTTAAGGCTCTAGTAGAAAATCAGACAGAGAAGAAAATAAAGGTATTGATAACAGATAATGGTGGAGAATTCTGCGGAAATGAATTCGAAGAATTTTGTAAGAAGTGTGGTATAGCAAGGCAGAAGACTACTCCATACACTCCTTAGCAGAATGGAGTTGCAGAAAGGATGAACAGGACACTGATGGAAAAAGCAAGGAGCATGCTCAACGGTGTCGGGTTAGAACAAGAATTCTAGGCAGAGGGAGTGAGTACAACATGTTACCTGGTCAATCGATCACCTTCATCAGCGTTGGATGATACAACTCCACACGAGATATGTTTTGGAAAGAAACCCTCTCTTCAACATCTTAGAGTGTTTGGTTGTGCTTCTTATGTACATGTTCCAAAGGAAAATAGGAGAGTAAGCTGGATAATAAAGCTGAAAAGTGTATCTTTATTGGTTATAAAGATTGTGTGAAAGGTTATAAGCTTTGGAACCCAGAAACCAAGAAAATTGTTTACAGTCAAGATGTTGTTTTCAGAGAGGTAAAAGATGTGTCCAAACAGGAATTCCCACCAACGCAAGATGAACCTGAGAAAATAGAGCTTGATTTGGATCATGCAAAATCTGAATCATTTGAAGAAGAGGAAGCAAAGCAAGCAGAAGCAGAAGAAGAAGAACCTCATACCCCAGTATTGAGGAGATCGATGAGAGACAGAAGGAAACCAGAAAGGTACAGTCCACCTGATTTTTATTCCAATTTTTCTTTATCTATCACTGATGATGATCCCAGAACTGTCAGGGAAGTAGTGAATTTAGAGGATAGTAAACTCTGGAAGAAGGCCATGGTTGAAGAAATGGATGCCTTGGATAAGGATGAGGCATGGGATATAGTTGAGCTTCCAGCTGGAAGAAAATCGGTTGGTAGCAAATGGTTGTTCAAGAAGAAGTTTAATGCAGAAGGTAAAATGGAGAAATACAAAGCTCGGTTAGTAGCAAAAGGTTATTCCCAGGTAGAGGGAATTGACTTTGGTGAGATTTTTTCTCCTATTTCTAAGTTAACTTCTATTATATTTCTTTTATCTGTTGTTGTTGCTTTTGATATTGAAGTGGAACAAATGGATGTGAAGACAACATTCCTACATGGGGATCTGGAAGAATAAATCTACATGAAGCAGCCAGAAGGCTTTGTAGTGAAGGGAAAGAAAGAGCTATTATGTAAGATAAAGAAGTCACTATACGGTCTGAAGCAATCACCTAGGATGTGGTACCAAAAGTTTGACACATACATCCTTGGATTGGGATTTGTAAGAAGCATGGATGATCATTGTGTATATTCCAAGCAAGTTGGTAATCACTTCATTTATGTAGTGTTGTATGTTGATGACATGTTGTTGGTAGGAAATAACATGGATGTTATCAAGGAGGTGAAATCACAGCTATCCTCCAAATTTGACATGAAGGATCTCGGTGCTTCTAACTTCATTCTGGGAATGGAGATTAAAAGAGATCGTGCAAACAAGAAACACTGGTTGAATCAAAGAAAATATGTTGAAACGATAATGCAAAGGTTTAATATGCATGGAAGTAAACCGGTCAAGGTTCCTATTCCTATAGGTGTAAATTTATCTACAGATCAGTGTCCCAAGACATAGGAAGAAGAAGAGAACATGTCCCATGTTCCATATGCCAGTGCAGTTGGCAGTTCGATGTATGCAATGGTTTGTACTAGACCAGACATTGCACATGCAGTGGGAGTTTTGAGCAGGTGTATGTCAAGCGAAGGAGCATTGGACAGCAGTAAAGAGGGTCTTCGGGTATCTTCGTGGCACCACCAATTATGGATTGTGCTACCAAGGAAGACTGGGATTGGACAGAGTGGTGGACATACATGGCTTTGTTGATGCAGACTGGGCTGGAGATTTGGATCAGAGAAGATCTACAAGTGTGTATGTATTTAACCTATTTGGAGGAGGAATCAGTTGGATGAGCAAAAGACAGGCTGTAGTGGCACTCTCAACTACAGAAGCTGAATACATGGCAGCCACTCATGCAAGCAAGGAAGCAGTATGGTTACAAAGATTATGTTCAAGTATTGGGTTGGTACAACAAGCAGTGAGATTAGACTGTGACAGTCAGAGTGCAATATTCCTGGCAAAGAACCCAACTTATCATTCGAAGACAAAGCATATTGATGTTCAGTATCACTTTGTGAGAGACATGGTTGAGGAAACGAAGGTGTTGCTGGAAAAGATTGACACTTTGAAGAATGTTGCAGATTCATTGACAAAGTCTGTGAGCATAGAAAAGTTCTCTTGGTGTAGAGTAACAATGGGCATTGCTTCCCTGGATTGTTGACTATATAATCCCTTGGACCCCTCGATGCAAAGAAAACAACAAGTGGGAGAATGTTGGGTATGTGTTATATTCTTTGCATGTGTGTGTGTGTGGGTGCGTTTGTGGTTTTTGCTATTTTTAGCGGATTTTGCTATTTTTAGCTGATTTGTAAATTAATCCCGGATTAAGGGATTAGGGTTTTGGTATCTACAGAATACCTAAAAACATTTTATATATTGTATGGCGAATGGTGAAATTCGATATAATGAAAATAAGAAAGGTTTTCCCGGTTGAGGGTTTCCAGTAAAAATCTCTGTGTACTCTGTGTATGAGCCATTGATTAATTTATGTATTGCTTAAGAATATATATGCATTGATGTACTTTGTAGGTTTAAAACTTACAAAGACTACCTGCACTTGGTAGAATTTGCATATAACAATGGGTACCAAACTTCAGCTAAGTTGAGCCCTTTCAAAATACTGTATGGCAGAAAGTGTACGACTCCAATTAGTTGGGATAACCTGGCTGACAGACTCATGATTGGACTAGAGATGCTCCAAGAAATGGAGAACATGGTAAGAAAGGTACAACATAACTTCAAATAAGCACATGATAGACAGAAGAGCTATGCAGATCAAAAAACAAGACACTTGGAATCTCAAGTAGGAGACCATGTTTATTTGAAGGTCAAAGCCCGAAAGAGCTCGTTGAAGTTAGGGAATTGTGTGAAGCTGGCACCCAAGTTTTGTCGGCCCTTAGAGATACTAGCTCGAATTGGACCCATAGCATACCAACTTGCACTCCCAGCTAATCTAACAATTCATAATGTATTTCATGTTTCTTTGTTGAAAAAGTATATTCATGACCCTACACATAGGATTGATTGGAACTTGGTGCAGGTGGAACCTGAAGCTGAGTTCCAGGTGGAACCCATGTGCCATCGCTCAGGTAAAGGTGCAATGGAAGCACTTTAGTCCTGAGGAGGCCACTTGGGAGTTGGATGGAGATTTGCGGAAATCACATGCAATCTTGTTCAAGGAAAGGAATGAACACTAAGGACAGTGTTTTATTGAAGGGGGAGAGGATGTGACATCCCCAAAAAAAAAATATTTTTGAAATCTAAAATTGTTGGAAATTTATTTCCGTTTTTAGTAAATTCGAATTCAGAATTTTTTTTTCATTTATGGCAATTCTGAATTTCGAATTTGGAAATTGTAATCAATTATTTTGACTATTGGGAAGAGACCTGATTAGACCCAACTAACTATTTGACTATGACACTTCTATGGAAAAATAATATTTTATATTGATTGCAGGAGGACAAATGGAACAACCATGTTAAATTTAGTTGACCATGACTCCATGAGTGGGGAACATGTTGGAACTACCTCTGGGCTGATTATTACAAGTGGAAAATCAGTGATTTGTCCATTGGAAGCCCCTGAAGATCAAGGATTTAGAAAGCTGTGAAAACTCCCAAGGGAGGGGAAAAGACCTCGGCAAAATTGATAAATAACATATGCAAGGAGGCAGGACACTGCCAAGTATGCTGGGAAAAAGAGACTATTGTTTTATACTTGTTATGAACACTAATGATTGAGTGTCAGGGAAGAGGAGTCTGCTAAAGACTGAAAGACATTGTTGAGGAGGAGTTCTTAGTTAGCCCTCATGGACTCATGGTCAGGCTAGGGGGTGAACTGGGTAAGTGATTCGGCTGCCTTATTCTACGGTTGGGAGGAACGTGGTTGTTCCCTTTGCCTTCTCACGATCTGGTTCATATATGTTGCTCTACTCTTTTCCTACCTGAATGATTTTATATCTGATGCAATGTATTCATTAAATCGGAACTAAAATAATTTCCATTCTCTGGTGAATGATTCAATCACGGATGTAATGCATCTTCTAGTTATGATAGATAATAATGCGTAGGAAGAATCAGTTCGAATTCACGAAGCATAAAGACTAACATAGAACACATGGTAAATCTAATCTCAAGTGACGCCTTTCTGAATGAATGATAGAATTGGCCTTTTATTTGTTATGATAGTTGAAAGGATTTCACATGGTTAAATTCTGGAAGAAATCTCCTCTAAATTAAATTCACTACTATTTTCTTTCTTTATTTGTTTTTCTATGTGAAATCAATGTTGAGATTTTCCATCCAACTTTGACTCTGTTTGCAATATCCTTATGGAGAGCCCTAAAAACATTGTTTAGGGACTCAAAACGACCTCGGAAGTGAAGGACCTGAAAACTAGGAAAGAACTACCAAACTAGAAAACTACCAAAATGAGTTAGTTGGAATAGGTGGGAGGTCACAGAAATCCATCTAGATCACACGTTTCAACTAGAAAAATAATATCATTTTCACTCAAGGTCCAAATTAACATAGTACCTTCACATCATGGAAAGCTACGACAATTCCAAGAGAGGATCTCACGTGTCCCAAATTCCTATTTAGTGCCCATTTTTCTTCCTTCCCAACTTCTTTTATTTTTTGAATTTTCAACCTTGATTTAGCTTGGTCTTCTAGAATGAGGTCTTCGTTTATAAATATCCCTGATGAACTTATCATTATGTTCTATTATTTTCCCCAAACTATTTTCTTCTATGAGGTAAGTTGTTTCAATAAATGACTTGTTTTTTAATTGTTTTTTTACTATTGATAGCATGTCCTCATCTTTCAACTGTTTATAACAAATATTTTGAAATACTCATGTTCCAACTCTATTAGCTTATTCATTTCCTCTTTGATGGGTTTTGACATCCAATTTATTTTCCAAACGACTTAGGGCCAAATTATTAACTAGATTTTCGTCTAGCTCTTTATTCTTCTCTCTCATGTTACAATTTTATGTGACCTCTCCTCGGGTTGATAGTTTCTATTTTTCCATGTCTTGTAATCCATTTTCTACAATTAAGTTTCAAACTCTAATATTAGATTTTATCTATGTGTGAATGTGGTATTCTAATCATATCTTATCAAATATTACCTCTAACTGTGTTTGAAGTTTAACTTCTCTCTTCTCTTTTTTTTTTTTACTGATTTTATAAGTTCCTAAAAAATTATCTAGATTTACTTTGCTAGGCCTACTCTATGTCACACAAGGTTTGGATTTGCAAGAATTAAATTCGAATCTGATTTGAATTTTTCTATAAGACTCCTAGGCAATATATATTTTTCGAATTTTATATATTAAAAATTTCAAAATAAAGTTATATATATATTTATATTATTTAAAACAAAATATAGCATAACAATATATAAAATATATAATTATAATATAATTATACCTAGTTATAATATAATATGTAGTTGTAATATTTACGCTGAAAGGCGTATACCTATTGACAATGGGCATATATTTAATAGGGGTTTAGTGCTTAATAAGTTTTCTATGGACAGGATTAAATATGGCTGGAATATTCTTAGTAGTCACACAAAATAAATGGCTGTGATTTCAATCATTAACTTCCTAGCTATTATAAAGACATCAGTTTATGTGTTTACTTTTTTACATTTACCTAATCATATTTAAAAATTACTTTGATAGCTAACTGATTGCCACCTAAGTGATTAACAGAAATTAAAATATTAACACCAGATAAATGAAGCTCAACCATTTATTTGTTAATCAATAATAAAATTTAATATATTCTTTTAAGGATTCTTTTCATCTTATCAACCTTTCGGCGTTGATCAGCCACAATTATGTGGCTGTGCTAGTATATATATGTGTGTGAGAGAGAGAAAATAGGATTTATTGGAGTGGTTTGTTTTCATGAGTATTTTCCCCTATTTAGATTTAATTTCTTCAAGTGACATGTTGTATTCTTGATGTTGAGCTATCGATATTTAGAAAATTCTTAACCTCTCATGTTTTTCCTATTTCTGATGGATTATTAGATAAAACTGTGCTGTAAACCCACACACTGCCGATAAATATATATATAACCAGTCGCAATTATGTAACCAGCGATTTCCTAGAACCAGT
>ML818624.1:6048-21065 GCA_009831015.1 Picea engelmannii | reverse complement strand
TACAACCAATCAAAGTAGGGTTTTTTGGCACATCCTTTTGACAAAACCCATCAACAATACTCGTCTGAATCATAGTATATTTTCCAAATTCAAAAGAAGGTTTGGTGAAAGGGAGGTGACATGCACTATTGTTAGGTTTCTCTCCCAAGTATGTATAACCATGAGGATATTGGTTAATTTTTCATTTTCCTCCACTAATTGAAGTTGGTTTCTTAGTTTGTTACTTTCCAACAATTCATGAAAAGAAAATGACCTACATTTTCACTTGTAATTTCTCTCCTAACAAAGCTAATTTCAGGATATCTTTTTACCTAGGTTCAATGGGAACACCTCCTATTTCCCATTCCACTATTGTTATAGGGTTTTTTTCTTAATCCATGGCCTCCATCATGATTAGTGTATGTGTACAAGGTTTTTCAATTATGTACTTTCACCCATTGCCTCATGCAGAATTGGCTTCTTCTTGACCAACATGTGCATGACTTTACATGCTTATTCTCCTCCTTGGAACAAATTAAACATGGTCAAATATCCCTCTACATTGGGTAATTAAATTGATTTTCAATCATCATGGATAGAGTTAACCCTTAGTCTTCTTATAGGTCTAGTGAGGATGAGGCTCTCCACAATTTAGCTTGGATTTGCATGATCTTGGATCTTTTACAAGTTTTGGTTATTTATCTTGATGGGATGAAAAACATTTATTCCCACGTGAATCATAGCTATGGTTTCAAGACTAAACACTATAAATAAATATTTTTTGAAGGAACTATTGAATTCATACTTGTATTCAAATTCTTTTGATGTTGATGCTTATGAACTTATCAATTTTGGTTTGCTAGATTTGACTGATACATAGATGCATATAATTTTTTATATATAAATTTTGTTTTCAATAAGGATACGAGCTATGATTATAGTATCTACTTTCTTCATGATTTCAAAGAATATGAATTGTTAACAAAATTCATTTATAGTGTTTACAATATTAGGGTTTTAAATGGAATTGGAAAAGGGATAGATCTATCAAAAATCCAAATCAAGTTACTATCCAATGGATCTTTCGTTAATTATATATATTAATTTAGGGATATAATGAAACTAATTTACAAATTTACTTTTCTAAGAAAGAGATATAAAGGGGAAAGAAACAATTGATAAGTTTGAACACAAATTAAACAACTTACTCTTAAGAAATATATCATTAACAATACCCAAAAGTTTCTTGCACGTTTAAAAAAAAATGATAAGATATAAAGACAATGAAAAAAATGGAAGTAAAACATTGTATATGAAAAGTAAATGAGAATAATTTATAATCTGCGATAGTTTGAAAAAAAAAAAATCTACTACTTCCTCTTGCCTATCCATGTACATTGACATGAACAAATTCTAGCTTGTCCATGTACATGGACATGCTCGAATTCATGCCTTGGCACCCATTCTTAAAGATATTTTGGAGTTTGTTAGACAAAAGAAGTGATTTGATTTGTTGTTCTCTATGAAAATATAATGAGAGGGTTTCTCTATTCAATATGAGACTGTGGCAAAGCCATAAGAGGAAGGAAGAAGGGGGGTACAAGGAATATTACTTAGGTGGAAATTTTTGACAACTAAAAGTTATTGGGAGGATATAAAATCATAGCTCGCCTTTGGGAAAAGAGAATTAAGTAGAAATATTTCAAGTGTGGCTTGCTTATTAAGTAGATATGAAACAAAAACAAATATGGCACAAAGGCTTCTTCTCACTGAAATGATCTAGTTCAATCTTTCCCTATGGTTACGAAATGCCTCACTTAGAGAGTGGGTATTGGGGAGAAAGGGTGGGATCAAATCCTTGGATCAATTGCACATTATGATCAAGTTTCATGTATAAATTATTGAATCCCAATGAATAAGGGTATATCACTTTGAACCATGTGGAAAATAATGTTTCAACTCGTGTGAATATTAATCATTGTTCTCTTTAGAGGTACATGGAGTAGAACTGACGAAAAACATTTTGCACACTTAAATCTCCAAAAAAGACTAAACTCTCTCTATGGTTATATATAAAGAATATGGTTCTGACTTAGGATGCACTTAAAATAAGAAATACAAATGGTCCATGAATATGCATTCTATGTAAGGGAGGTGATGAAACAAAAAAGAATTTAACATAAAAAGTAGTGTGACATTATTGATGGCAGCATAACAGATCCATGGTTCTAAAGATGTAGGGTCCAAATATACAATGGATTCATGCTTGAAAAAGTGGTATGAAAAAAATAGAATATTTCAAAGCTATGTCATGTTTTGTAATTTATAAACGAATATCGTAAATCTTCCAGGCCCATGTACATGGATAGGCCCAAATTTGGGTTTGTCCATGTACATGGAAATAACCGAATTTGGGCTTGTCCATGAACATGAGTTCGAGAACACCTTTGATGATTGATCAATCAATCAAGAGCTCAAGTGAAAAATTCTCTTAGACTTGATGGATCAAGTTAATACAAATTGAGTGAGAAATATCACTCTTAGACTTATATCGATCAACAGAGTTAACACACTTGCTTCAGCAAGATCAAACTATTGTTGACAACCACTGTTCACCACCAATATTTTCCACTCTTGATAGATTCATTTTCGAATTTATTTTTCATTCATTCATGTGATCATCATTAAAAAAAATTGGCAATGGTCTGATTTAACAAAAAATAGAGGAAATCTAGATTCAATGTGGGTATGTCCATGTAATTATAAAAACATTCTATAACATTGTAATCTACCCCAACTGCTTTCAATTCCCACACATAATTTGTTAATCTCATAAAAAATATATCATAAATCAAATAAATTCTTTTGTTGAAATTAAATCAAATAAATTATGTCGTTAAAATGAAATCAAATAAATTTTATTCTTCTAGATTTGCACACAAACATTCAGCTTCTTTCAATTTCCATAAATAATTTTTTAAGTTGTTGAAATGAAATCTATAAATGAATATGTTAAGTTGTTGAAATGAAATCTATTGAAATGAAATCTTTAAATGAATATGTTAATATGTTAAGTTGTTGAAATGAAATCTATAAATGACTAGTTTAAGTTGTTAAGCTGTTGAAATGAAATCTATAAACGAATATGTTAAGTTGTTAAGATGTTGAAAATGAAATATAGAAACAGATATCGTAAATCTTCCAGGCCCATGTACATGGACAGGGATGAATTTGGCCCTATCCATGTACTTATTTCATGAGTGAGAATGTTGGTCTCTTTACACCTGGACGTCTAGGATTAAACCCCATTGACTTGATCTCTAAACATTTTCCAAAGAAAAGCATAAAAAGAGCATGTGCTTGACAAATAATGTTGGGATGACCTAGAATACATTAGGGAATTCACACAACCTGTTACCTTTTGTATACTCAAGAAATTTATTCCTTTTAGTGAGATATTATTATGAAATAATAAACAACATTATAGGGAACTAAAACACAATTGAAAGCTCTAAGGGTACCAACAAATAAATTTATTACAGGCCCTGTCCATGTACATGGACATGGCAGAATTTGGCCATGTCCATGTATAGGGACATGCCCAAATTGGGCCTTGACGATGTAGATGGACAAGCTCGAATTTGGCCCTGTCCATGTACATGGAAATGAACATATTCATCCATGCCCACCTCCTAAAACATGAATTTTATAAATAAATTTAATTTAAATTCATTTAAAAACAATGGTTTAGATTTACCTTCAACCTAAAGTGTTTGGACTGGCCAAGTGCCTCACCACCAACAAAAACCAATGCCAAAAACTGCCACCACCAACGCCAACAAAAACCATCGCCAATAGCAACCACCGACGCCAACAACAACCACCAACGCTAACGTCTGCCACTACCAATTCCAACGACAACCAACAACAACCAACGCCAACAAAAACCAACAACAACCACCAACTAACAACAACCAACAAAAATGATCAAATGACTCTCACCACCTGACTCTCAGTAGTTCATAAAAGGTTCAAATGATCGATGTGCGGGGAATATATAAAAACGTTTTCGACCGAGAGGTATTTTCGGATGAAACAAGTTTTTGTTCGAAAGATTCTTTCAGCCGAAAAGATGTTACCAGATGAAAAACATTCATCCGGATAATATGGTACACGAAAGACGAGGGCATCGTCATGGTACCATTCGATTTGATTTCTAAAGGTTTAGTCGAAAACACTTGTCTTTCGGCCGAAATAATTATGATGCAGGAGCATCGCCCACGTCAAGCGAGTCAACGTGAGAGCAGAGGACAGCTGGACGAGCCAGCAGATTTTCTTTTTGAAAGCACCTTGATATTTGTTGCGCCAAACATTAATGCATAGAGTTAATGAAGCACATTTGTATGTTGTAATGGACCTTGAGCGGATAGCTCACGTCCTTAGGTAGATGAGGCATTTATGATAGTTAATGTAAAGTTAGATAGGAATTTAATTGTAGATTTGATAGCTTTAGATCTCGAGAGGGAAAATGGATATAGACACCCTCCTTTGTACATTGTAACATTATCATTGAAATCATTCTAAAGAGAAGAGCAAGCAGAGAATTGTAAGAAGAACACCCATGTACAGATATTGAATTAATAGAAAAGCTTTGATTCAATTCCATGGTTGTGTTATTCTCTATGTATTGTTGATGTTATGCTCATGAGTATTTGCTTCCTGTCATGCATTTTCTTTTATATGCTGTGTATGTGATTTCATGGTTGAATTGAATTCTGAAGGAGAGATAGAATGAGTTTCAATTGTTTCTCTAAGTGAACCAGAGGATTCCTGCAAGGAGTGCAGTTGAATTTGTCCACAAGGAGTGTGTGACTGCAGGGTTTTACTTAGAGCTAGCTTTTGTTCTCATATCTCCAAGAGTGCAGATTTGGCACCGAAGCCATGCAAGGCATGCGCAGGCTAGACGAAGTCTCAGAGTTGTGATTCTGGGCACAGGGTTGAAGGATTTCTGCTGCAGGAGTGCACAGGATCAAAGACTTCATCACTTAGTCATGATTGAAGATTTGTCGCAAAGGGTACGTGCAAGAGTTTCTCCCTAAGGGATTTGAAGTCGCGAAGCTCAGGAGAGATAGGCCTTTGAATTCGTCGAAGGAATGCACAGTGGGGTTTTGTTGGAAGTGTTCGAGCAAGTGCTGGAAACTTGTGTGCGGTTGGACAGGACTTCGTGGTACAAGTGCTTGTTTCAACTTGCAATTCGAACAAATCATCGGAATTCTTCAAGGAGAAGTCACGGGAATCCGAGGCATAGTGTCTTGCAGAGGTGCGAGGAAGCCATCGTGCAAGTGTGAAGTTAGAAGTTCGAAGCTTGGGAGAGCAGAAGCGTCGATCGGGATCACGCGAGGAGTGACTTGACTCGTGGATCGGGTGTATTGGGAGTTCGTGAGGTGATCTCGGGACATCGGGTCTTAGGAGTTGAAGGGCCAAACAATTGGTCTCGCAAGTTGCGAGATCACGAGGAGACGAGGTAGTGATACTCAGGTATCGGCGACTCGGGCCTCGGGAGTCGAGGCGGAAATTATTTGAACTCGAGAGTAGCGAAGACGCGAGGAAGCGAGATCGCGAGTTGTCAACATCTCGGCGCATCGCATCTCGGGAGTTTGAACTCCGAGCGGTTAGTGCCACAGTTGACGAAAGGCGATAGAGTGAAGCCCCGATAGCGGGGAAGGAAGTCAGCATTGATCGATGTATCGGGTCTCGGGGTCCGAGAGCCCAAAGGATAGAGAGAGAACTCGTGAAGCAGAGAAGTTTCGACGCTCCGATAGATCAAAGAAGGGGGATTGCGCCAAGTGAACTGTGGGTGAAGATCTTCCGATAAGGAGATAGAAGAGTATTAACACTCTTCGGGCCGAGAAAAGAGAAGGTCCTGGTGAGAGCGATCATTCTCCGAGGAGTGGAGAGGGTTGCGTCAGAGTGGTATCAGAGTGGGAATAGTCTTTCCTTTATGTAGCAGAGAAGGGAGAGAAAAATAATACATCATGCCACCCAAAAGGGAGAGACAGTCGCCTGATCGAGAAGACAGGGATGCTCGAAGAAGACGTAGGCCAGCAGGAAACCCAGAAATAGAGCGCCAGATGAGAGATCTCCGAGCAAGGCTTGAGGAGATGGAGACAACGCTGGGGAGTTCAATGATTCCGAAGTAGAAGAGGAAGCTGGACATGAAGAAGAGGTCACAGCAGAGGATGCGTCAACGGAGAAATTGATTAAAGCTATCGCCAGGATGAGTTCCAAGACCAAGATGGACATTCTCGTCTATGAGGGGAATCTAGATGCAGAAGACTTGCTGGATTGGAACCGAGCCCTTGACACCTACTTCGACTACGAGGATATCAAAGAGGATAAGAAGGTAAGGCATGTTGTTACCAAATTAAAGGGACATGCAGCGTTATGGTGGGACGAGCTACAGGCAGATAGACGTTCCAAAGGAAAACAGAAGATTAAGAGCTGGGATAGGATGATTGCTAAGATGAAAGCGAAATTCATCCCAAGAGATTACCAGATCACACTGTTCAGGCGAATGCAAAACCTGAGACAGAAGTTGATGACGGTGAAGGAGTACACCGAGGAGTTTTACAGGCTCAACATCCGAGTAGGTCATCGGGAGAGCGATGATGAAAAGGTGGCGAGATATATGAATGGTCTGAGATACGACATTCAGGATGAGTTAAGCATGCTAACCATCAGGACGGTGGAATATGCTTACCAAATGGCTCTGAAAGCCGAGGAGAAGCTGAGCCGTAAGCAAGGTCAGCGAGGGCGAGGCAGAATTCATCCCAGAGGCAAGGCAATTACCAAGGACAAATATCAGAAGTCCAAGGAGGAATGACAGAAACCTCAGGGTAATAATGAAAGAGGTGGAACCTCACAGCGAGGACAGCCACAGGTTGAACAGAGGAGACAGCAAATTGATCAGCAAGGAGATTATGCTAATGCGAATTTTCTTCCTCGTACTAGAGGTTGAGGTAGAGGAAGAGGAGGAGTGATCACATGTTTTACATGTGGGAAGAATGGGCACAAGTCATTCGAGTGTCCAGAGAAGAAGAAAGATATAGGGGAAGCTCACATCACAGAGGCACAGAGGCGTGATGTCGAGAATGAAGATGCAGACAATGGAAGATCGCTTGGGATGCATAAAGTCCTCTTAACACCTGAGAAGGAGGTGGAGAACACAGCTCAGAGGAGCAAACTGTTCAGGACAGCTTGCACAGCCAGGGACATGAAATGCAAGGTCATCATGGACAGCAGGAGCACAGATAATCTCGTTTCGATGGAGATGGTGGAAAAGCTAGAGCTAGAGACAACGGATCACCCGAGTCCATATAAAGTATCATGGCTACAGAAGGGACATCGGGTGAGTGTTAAAAAACAATGTTTAGTTGAATTCAAAATAGGTGGATATAATGATAAAATTATTTGTGATGTTATTCCCATGGATGTGTGTCATTTATTACTGGGTAGACCATGGCAATATGACAGAAATGTGGTTCATGACGGGAGGATGAACACATACACCTTAGAAAAGGATGGGAGAACCCATATATTGCTTCCGATAAAGGATAAAGAGGTGAAGCCAGAAGTAAGTAATACCATACTTCTCATGAGTGGGAAGGAACTTCTCAATGAGATGGAGAAGAAGGAAGATCCACAATTCTTTGTGGTCAGGAAACCGAGGATTGTCCTGACTAGCACAAGAGTGGATGACTTGCCAGATGAGATCCAGGAACTATTGGGAGAGTTCGCTGATATCATCGTGGACGAACTACCTCGTTCGTTGCCACCAATGAGGAGTGTGAGTCACCACATAGACCTCATACCTGGAGCGAGTTTGCCGAACAAAGCCGCGTACAGGTTGACGCCGCAAGAAAACGAGGAGGTCAAAAGGAAGGTATAGGATCTGCTGGATAAAGGACTAGTCAGAGAGAGTCTGATTCCATGTGTTGTTCCGACAGTACTAAGTCCGAAGAAGGATGGAGGCTGGAGGATGTGTACAGAATCCACAGCGATAAACAAAATCACCATCAGGTACAGATTTCCACTGCCGAGAATGGATGATCTGATGGATTGCCTGAGTGGGGCAAATTATTTTTCAAAGATTGATCTGAAGAGCGGATATCACCAGATTCGCATGAGAGAGGGTGATGAGTGGAAAACAACATTCAAGACAAACGGAGGTTTGTACGAATGGCTGGTCATGCCGTTTGGCTTGACAAATGCACCGAGAACATTCATGAGACTGATGAATGAAGTCCTAAGGGAATTCATCGGGAAGTTTGTAGTCGTATATCTGGATGATATATTAATTTTCAGCAAGACAAAGGCTAAGCATTTGAAACATTTGGCCATTGTGATGAGAAGACTGCAGCAGGAGAAACTATTGATCAACATGAAGAAGTGTTCATTCATGAAGACAGAGATCATTTATTTGGGTTTTGTCATATCAACGAATGAGTTGAAGATGGATCCAAAGAAGGTGGAAGTGATAAGGAATTGGCCATCATCGAGAAATGTTTTCGAGGTGAGAAGTTTCCATGGTTTAGCTAGTTTCTACCGAAAATTCATTAGGAATTTCAGTGGAATTAGTGCAGCAATGATGGACACAGTGAAAAAACGACACAAGACTTTTCACTCGAGAACAAAGGCCGAAAGGAGCTTCAATCTGTTGAAGCGAAGGATCATAGAGCAAAAAATTTTGGTGTTGCCTGATTTTCAGAAGACATTTAAGGTGAAATGTGATGCCAGTGGGTATGCCATAGGAGGGGTTTTGAGTCAAGATGACAGGCCAGTGGCATATTTCAGTGAGAAATTGGATGAAGTGAAGTTGAAATACTCCACGTATGATAAGGAGTTGTATGCCATCATACAGGCACTAAAGAAGTGGAGGCATTACTTGATACCAAAAGAATTTGTATTGTACAGCGATAATCATGCATTGCAGTTTGTGAGTCAACAGGAGAAGTTGAACGAGAAACATGCAAAATGGGTAGAGTACATGCAGGATTTCACGTTTGTAATCAAACACATTTCAGAAACTACTAACAAAGTGGCTGATGCTTTGAGCAGGAAATGTTTGATGTTGCAGGAGTTCAGAGTCAAAAGCTTGGGTTTTGAAAATCTGAAGGACATGTATGCTGGAGATGCAGACTTTGGGGAAGCGTACGAAGCAGCTGAGAATCCAGTTCTCAGGGATCGGAGCCCGTGGATCGACTACATGATCCAGGAGGGATTGTTGTTCAGAAGAAATCAACTGTGCATTCTGAATTGCTCCATGAGGGAGAATTTAGTGAAGGAAAAGCATAGTGGAGGATTAGCAAGTCATTTTGGACATGAAAAAACATTCGCAAAGCTGAGCGAATCGTATTTTTGGCCGGGCATGCGAGCAGATGTCAAGAGGTTTGTTGACAGGTGTCGAATTTGTCAGCATTCGAAGGGCCGAAAACAAAATGCAGGGTTTTATGAGCCATTACCCATACCCGAGAGGCCATGGGAGGCGATCAGCATGGATTTTGTATTGGGTTTGCCGAGGACGCAGAGAGAGGTTGATTCCATCTTTGTAGTGGTGGACAGATTTTCGAGGATGGCACATTTTATTCCGTGTCAGAAGACCAGCGATGCGACCCACATCGCAAACTTGTTTTTCAACGAAATTGTTAGACTTCATGGATTGTCGAGAAGCATAGTCTCGCATAGGGATACAAAATTCATAGGTCATTTTTGGAGGACACTATGGAAAAAGCTAGGAACTGACTTGGCGTTTAGTTCTGCATACCATCCGCAGACAGACAGACAAACTGAGGTGGTCAACAGGAGTTTGGGAGACTTGTTGAGAAGCTTGGTGACAGAGCACCATAGCAGTTGGGACCAGATATTGCCACACGCAGAGTTTGCGTACAACGATTCGGTGAATCGGAGTGCAGGCAAGAGCCCATTTCAGATTGTATATGGGACACAGCCAAGGGGAGTTTCTGAACTCAGGGAGTCAAAACATGGTACGACTAGCAGCGCGAGCGCAGAAGAATTCGCTGAAGCGATGAAGGAACTTCACGACAGGGTGAAGCCGCGACTGATGAAATCAAATCAAGAGTATAAGCGCAGATCACCATCAGAGACAACTTCAGTTCGAAGTTGGCGATCTGGTTCTCGCACACTTGAGAAAGGAAAGGTTCCCAAGGGGAACGTATAACAAGCTCAAAATGAAGAAAATTGGGCCATGCAAAGTCCTCAAGAAGTTCGGGGAAAATGCTTATGAAATTGAGTTGCCAGAGGGCATCAGAATATCTCTGATTTTTTATATTTCGGATTTATACCCATATAGGGATGGAGGAGCAGAAACTGGAACTGAGGAACCAGTGGTCCAGTGGCAGAAGCAATTACCAGTTGCAGAAAGATGGAGTACATACTCGACAAGCGACTGGGAAAGAAGACCAGGAGAAAGCAGTATTTCGAATATCTGGTCAAATGGAAGAATCACCCAGTGGAGGACGTGAGGTGGGAGAATGAAGCAGTTATCCAAAAGCATGGACAGACTGTACAGAAGCTCATGGACAGGAGCCCATGAAATTTTTCAAGCCACGGAGTATGATGCAGGAGCATCGCCCACGTTAAGCGAGTCAGCGCGAGAGCAGAGGACAGTTGGACGAGCCAGCGGATTTTCTTTTTGATATTTATTTTCTTT
Organism: Picea engelmannii; assembly: GCA_009831015.1. Classification (NCBI taxonomy): domain Eukaryota; kingdom Viridiplantae; phylum Streptophyta; class Pinopsida; order Pinales; family Pinaceae; genus Picea; species Picea engelmannii. Next base: position 10,357 of record ML818624.1, on the reverse strand, counting down.
TTGATATTTATTTTTCTTATCAATTAACTAATTATTATGTATTATAATTTTTTTTGGGGGGGGATTATTAACTATTATATATTTGATTTTTCATATTTATTTTGCTTATTTATTAAGTATTATGTGCTATATATGTTTTTAATTTTAATTATATATTATTGTTAAAACTCTAATCATAAGTTAGTTGGTTTAGTTAGTTTACCTAACTGTTATACAATTACATGATAGTTATGGTCTTCTTGTATTATATATGTACGTCTCTACATGATTATTTGAAGTATTAATGAATATAGAGTATGTTTTTTCTGTGTTCATCATGATTTATTGATTACTTCAGTTCTTTATATTATGTTTCTGGTATCTTTCTTTATTATGAATCTAACTGTGGTATGAGAGCATGTAGATGATCTTAGAGGCTTGCTGGTTTATATGTTCGTATTTCCCGACTATGGTTCGATTTACTTTTTCCAATGTCGAGCTTGCATTATCAAGCCGTGTCTCATTCTGAACCAAACTCCTCTCTGAGTTTAGGGGAACTTTAAGAAGTGGCCCGTGGGTTTCAAACCTGCAATGGAGACGGTGGGCATCCAAAACGTCACAGAAGGTCACGGTATCGAAGGCGAGCATCCAAAGCGTCACAGAAGATGGTGGTATCGAAGCTCCAAACCAACAAAACTATGTCGCGGTTTCATCCAAATAAAGCAGTGGCCCGTGAAAGATACTCTCGCTGGAGATTGAATGCTATTTGAGATCGTATGGTAAAGGAGGATCCAGCGTAGGAGCCGAGGAATATTCAAGATTATCCCTTGCTGAAGCGATTTAAGTGATGAATGGATTTGGTATGAGTATGGTGCATACAAAACCTGCGATTTGATGCAGTGAATATTAGGGTTTGAAAATACCACGAATATGGATTCAAAGGCCAAATTAGCCAAAGCGGAGGCCCCGTTCTTCCAGTTTTTAATGATATTTGTATACAGTTTTGAGCATATTTGTGATATGTAATAACAATTCAAATGAGATTCAGTATTTTTTACATGGTTTGTAACAATACTACTGAATACCTTTAACAAAGCGTTTATTATTGAAATCATTCCACCCTAGGATTTTTTTCGTGGGATCTCGAACGCTATGGTGAGTTTATAGGCTGCCAGGCGCGGTATTGCTAAATAGTTCATATTCCCTGGTTTGAGAGCCGCTTTAAGAAGGATTCCAGGCGGGCTATTGCTAGATTGTTCCCCATTTAGAAAGTGGTGTTGGAACCAGCAATCCAAGGTCATCAGATGATTGGTTGTGCCATGACAGAACTGGAAAGACTCTCGTCGCCTTTATAATTTCAATTGTGTGGAATAATGTAATTACCCTTCCATTTATGTTCAGGGTTTATTCGATCCCACACTGAAATTGTTTTTGAGAATGTCTGGAAATGACTCAAGCCACCAAATTTGCCGAACTTGACCACGAACTGCTTAACAGAATAGCTAATAGCTCGATATATGTACTGTTTGACAAAACATGTGAGATAATGGTGAAGAAAGCGCAAAAGATCATGGCACACAGTTTGAAGTGAAGATCGCGGAGTATTGAATGATGATGCACTGAAAATGAATGACATGACCATGAATTTGAGGTAACATTTTAATGTGAGCTTTTTATATTTAAGTTTGATTACCAAAAGATAAGCTTCCAAGAAAGTGAAATTTGGGAAAAAAAAGTGATTATAAAGTCACATCAAATTCTAATTTATTAATGATTAAATAAAGTGAGCGAGTTTGGGAATTAATTTTAAAGTTAATCTTTATGAGGTATATTTTCAATGCCTTAGTTTGGGTTACATTTTACCAAACCTTATGATAAAGAAAGCAAGCAAAAGGAAAATTGAACATAAGGAGTTATAAGAATGTTTGCAAATACAAAATTGTTTGTAATTAGAGTTATAAGGTTTGTTATTTATTTGAATATTTTTTGTAAAGGTGTTATAAGGAGTTTCTTTGAAGTTATAATGAAGTTATAAGGTGGTTGTAAAGGTGTTATAAGGGGTCCAACAAATTGCATTTGAAAAATTGTATTTGGTGTTATTTGTAGACCCACCTGAAATTGAATAAGGGGGCGTGTCTTAGGATCTTTGTGTTCATTATTGGTTATCCTGTAGTTTTTTTAACATTCATGCAAGGTACGATCGCTCTTTGCATGCACAACAAGATACAAAATTAAATTTTGTGGCATTAACATACATACATCTCTCTTCCATATTCTGCATAATGGCCAGAATTGAAGAAATATTTACAATATTGCACACATTAATTAACTCAACTACGGAATGTACAATTGCAATAAAGAAGTGCACCCTTAGTACAGTGATTACATGTTTACAAGTAACACACATGAAGATTGATATGTTCAAACTTCAAAACAAAATGTTATTTGATGAGTTAATTTTGATTCGACAGCAACAATGTGATTTCAACAACCAAAATGACATCAAGGATAAAAATAATGAAGACGCTCAGTTGACTAGTGATGATACTCATAAACAGGAAGATGAGTTCGATGAAGTCCCTGTTTCAAAATAAGTTGCAGATGAATGTGGCAAAGTTGCAGATGAATGTGGCAAAGAAATTAGAATTGTTCGACCATGGGAAGAATTACAATTTAAACGAAATCGATATAGACTAGGATATGAAAATGATGCTAACAAACTTTTTCATTTTCCTAATTATTGCGACCTTGTTTGCTTTGTGAGTGGAGGTTTTTTGGATGATGATAAGATGACAGAGCTTGATGATATTGGTAAGGAACAGGTACATGATATTGTTGATGAAGATGTTGTTACAAATATTTCAGATCATGATAATAAGTTAGATAAAGAATCCATACAGTGAAAACATTGTCACGAGTTTGGTCATGATAAGTCAAACTGTTTTGATCTTCACCCATGCAGATTTTGTGGGAAGAAAAATCGCCCCTTAGTAAGGTGCCAAAAGCGCAAGTGGAAACAACTTCATTTTGAATTGTTAGGGAATTGGTGTTGGCGTTTGGAAGCCAATTTATTGGAGCATTCTTATTGTCAGATTTATACAAAAGTATAGTCGTACTTGATTGGAGATATTTCTATAGTTGATGGACATGAATGTTTTCAAGATTTGATGATTTAGGGTATGATCGGGGCCGAGTTGATGTAGCCTTCTGAGTTGAAGATCGAGTCTTCAGACTCCGCTAGAAGACAGTTTGATGTGTTGGATCTCTTCTTGGCCATAATTGTGAATGACGGTCAAGGGAATTGGAACCACTTGTCATAGGGGGGAAATCTTGTTGAGTCAGGTTCCAAGTTTTTTTTAGAGCCTGTTAACAGATGATCAAGTATGCAACCTAGTTCCTGGTATGCAGTCTTGTTCCTAAACATATTGTTGTTGATATGGTTTGTGGTCAGCTTAAAACCACCAATTGAGGAGACGACATCAAGTTCTTCTTGTTACATTTTCATATTTTTTAGCCTTGAGCTCTTGTTAGTTTATGGTCAACTTAAAATCATGTCATTTAGTAGAAGAAATCAACTTCTGCTAGACATTCAGTTTGTGGTCATCTTGAAACCACCAAATGAGTTTGTGGTCACCCTTAAACCACCAATTTAGTAGAAGACATCATCTTCTTCTATTTTTTCACAGTTCAGAGAGAATCTTCAACCAACACTCTGAATATTCACTTGACACGTTGTTGATTGTCAAGTAGTGGCATTTTTTCACGCAAGAACGAACTTATGATTAAGAGGGGATGTTAAAACTCTAATCATAAGTTAGTTGGTTTAGTTAGTTTACCTAATTGTTATACAGTTACATGATAGTAATGGTCTTCTTGTATTATATATGTACATATGTACATGATTATTTGAAGCATTGATGAATATAGAGTATGTCTTTCAGTATTTATTTATCTTTGTTCATCATGATTTCTTGACAGCTTTAGTTCTTTATATTATGTTTCTTCTATCTTTCTTTATTATGAATCTAACAATTATATATGTTTTTAAATTTTAGTATATTGGAAAACATTTAATTATATAAATAAATAAAAAGAAAAAAATATGATTTTAAATGGTTTAAGTATAAGTGGATCTAATAGTCTAAAATTAGTACATTGAGAGAGTCCCTTGCCCCAAAATCAAAGGCGTCTCATACACTAATTTAGTATATAGTTTGAGGTGACTTTCAAAATGAACAATAAATATAAACAATTTCTAAAATTTACCTTATTTAAAATATAATTTGAGTAATTTTGATTTTAATTTATTATCTATTTTTACATATAAAAA
>ML818623.1:87400-106855 GCA_009831015.1 Picea engelmannii | reverse complement strand
TTCAGTTAACTGAAGACTAGTTGACTAGTTAACTCAACTAGGTGGCAGTTCACTCTCGTAACTGCCTGAGAGACTAGAAAAGGTGGCAGTTCAATCCTGTAACTACTGGTGTGTGTCCATATCACTCTAGACCACCACTATGGCAACTTGGTTCACCTCAAGTCGAACGCATTGAGCTATACAAAGTATATCAAGTGTAAATTATTCATTATTCACAACGGTTAATGAGAATTATTTCCATTCTTTCTCTCCTTCTTCTTGTTTTTCCAATTCTCTTTGCAAATGTGTGTATCATTGTTTAGCTAGATCTATTATGTGCAGGTTCAACATATTTACACATGGATGGTTACATTGGCATTATAATTTCACATAGCTCATTTTCATCCAGTGTAGTGTAGGATAGGAGTAGAATAGATTAGGCTAGCTTCTTTTCCTTTCATAATTGTTTATTGTAGGTTTGATTTTGGGTTTTCAATAAATTCAATTGTAAAGAAATGAGTAGAATTGTTTTTTCTTATAGGTAAGGCTACCTATTTCTCTTTTTCGAGATGTAACCAACAATTAAATCCTTCATTATTGATTTTCATTTTAATAAATTACAGTTGTAGATTAATTTATTTTTAATTTTTTAGTGTAGTCTAATATTTGTTTCTAAACTCTACTTAGTTTTTCCTTTTATCATTTTTATCGAAGTAACTTATTGGCTAAACAGAAAAGGAGTTTCGTGAACAATTTGGGAAGTTGGCATGCTGATGTTTTCCCTTGGATGAGATTTTTATGAAAAAATGTGTTTGACAAAAAAGAAACATTTAGTTGTCACACTCTCGGGGATTTTTAGTTGTGTATTTGGATTAATTTTGTGATCATTATCCATACCATGACATTCATGATTCTCCTGTTGTGATCCTTTGATGGACATATTACCATTTTTACAAATTAATGAAAAGGAATTTTAAGAATGATACACACAACAATTCCTTTTTATTATGAAAATGAACACTTATGGATTTCCAATTTGATATATCTATATTAATTAAATTTTGATTGGAAAGATGTTTGTTAGTCGGATTACCTTTGAGTTTTGATTTTGTGGTCATGTACACAGTTAATGAAAGTTTAAGAATTAAAATTATTTACATCTTGGATTAAGACCACTCCAATCTCTTTTAATTCATTTAAATGATCATTTGATTACATGTTGTTATAACTAGCAGTAAGAGACATTCTTCCCTACATATTGGAAACATGTTTGGATAACTCGGGGAAGTGTTACTCTTGGACTTCTATGCCTGGATTATCTTGAAAATATTTATATGCTATCAATCTTTGGAATTCAACAATCATGTTATTTATCAATTTGCTTTTTCATTAGAAATACAACCCTGACCATCTCTTATATGTATGGTTTCAGATATGTTCTTTGATATAGTTTTAATGGAAATATATTTCAAAGAAATTGTTGTTTGGTGTCTATCCCATCATGATTATTCTAATTTGCCTCCATATCTATAATATCATTTTCTTGCCTCATCATATTGAATTATTGAAATCATTAGAATTAATAACCATCTTTCATGATAAGGAGAAATTGATACTTTAGAGAAACATAACTAATGTAGTTTTTGAGATTGAATGTATGGTGATTTCAAGCTTGAAATGTGATTAGCCAAAGTATTGTCTTTCCCAAAGGCTCATCATAGGAACATTTTCCCACCATAATATGACTTAATACTTGTTTTTTACCATATTTAATAGTAATTCATGAATATTTTTGCATGTTTCTTAGTAAATGTGTATTGACTCGGGTGGAATTTTGTGTATATTATACATTTTTTCTCTAATATCTATGCCAAAAGATGTGTGTAGCACCAAGCAGGTCGAACTACATGAGTCAAGAGATATTAAGGGTGCCAACATCCTAAAAATAGGGGATTTTGTCTCCCTCAATGTGTTGCCATCCAAAAATCAAGGGACATTGTCCCCACCTACCTCTAGAGCGCTTTTTGTTCATTAATATCCACTCTTGATCAGAAACAGTTTGAGATCTAGAAGGGATTGATTGACATTCCCTATTTTCCCCACTCCTCTCCTCAATCTAAGCAAGAAGGTTGAACTCTCAAGACTATATATAGACCTCTAGCCTAGGAGAGAAGGAGAAGACAATTTTTTTATAATATTGTATTGAGACTTTTCTCTGAAGACTTTTGTTGGAGACTTAGAGACCTTTTTCTCTTAATGTACTACTGATGTTAATGGAATAAATATGGTCTTATTTTTATCTTATTAGAGTTCTCTCAAGGTTCCTTGTGCTTCTTGGGTGGGGCCCACTCCAGAGGGCTCAAGGACCCTGTTGCAATTTCCTTAGTTCTTTGCATGTTAAGATAGTGATTAATTAGAATTTCATTTATTTTGAAGCTTACTGTAGTTTTTCATGATTAATTTTTCTTTCTATCAGGTTATCATTAACTAGTTAGTTACAACATGCATCCTGTAGAAAGATTCAACAACCTATTGGAACACTCTTGGGTGTCTTTCCAAGGCCAAGAACCTCAGATATATTCCATTTTATTATAGTCTAGCTTTGTTGATGCTTTATAAGACTTAGACTATATTTCTAGGCCTCTTTTGGCTTCCTTTAGAAACTGCACAGTTCATGTAGAAACTGTACAGTTCTTGTAGAAACCTCATGTAGGATTGTTTTAGTTCTATATTTCAGTTTATCTTAATCTATTTTTCATAAGAACAACAATAATCATTAAGAAGACATATGGATTGTTATTGATCAAAGGGTTAGGCATAGAATAGCTTGTTTATTCCATGCATTAGTTTAGCTTTTCTTTAATTATAGCTTTTCTGTCATACACTAGAATGAATTCATTTTTTATTTCAGTTTACTCTTTATGGTTTAGTATGATTTTTAGATTAAATTCCTTTCTTCTACAAATCTAGATTACTTGTTATTTTAATTTGGTGTGCTTTTCAGAAATAGTTTAAAGTTTATTTTTGCTATTGCAATTCCTTGCACCATTTCATGCATTCCAACCTTGATCAGTCTCAGACCTATACTACTATCAATGCACAATGCATATACATTACACAACACCTCTTAAGTTTGTACGAACCATGGGTTGACAAAGTAAAGTAAGGAGCCAAGAATACATTAGTATTATTGATGTTATTCCTAGGGGCATCAAAAGGGACTTATTAATAGCAGTGAATCTAGACGGTATGAGTGTTTGCAGTATGTTTCACATAAATAAATTGAAAATTTTTTCGTTGAGCATTTCCATTAACCCATGTTGTTAGGTACCAGAAATAATTTAATTTTTTCACCAAATGGAAGGAAAAAATTGTTTGGGTCAATCAGTTCTAAGGCTTTTTATTGTTTGACAATTAATTCTCATTACCTTACTTATTTTTCCCTTCCAAATTCAGAGCTTTACCCTAGGAATCTGTCATTGGGATTTATTTCGAATGGTTTACCAATATTTCCTAACTATTTCGCTTGATTTCACTAAAAATGATTTTTCGGATGATGTTCATGATTTGTCCCATGTTGTTGGGTTTCCATGCTTATCTTTCAATTTAATTCCTCTTATAATTGATGACACACAAAAAAAAATGGTTTTTCTTTTACTTTATTTCATTTTATCTATACATAATTTTACCCTCTTCTTTGTAAAATTGTGTAATCATGGCAGTGGTACTATTCTCTTATCCCTTCATATGTGAATGGAAAAATCATTGGAATGATTCAGATTAATAATCAAAGAGGCAGACCCAAAGGGGTTGGATCCAATGGTGGAAAGCGAGGAGTTTTTCACCGTTGGGCAAGGTTCAATTCTCATGAGGGCTTTACCTGGAGCCATGGGGGCACCTTGAGGTAGTGGTCGAACGTGTGGTTGCACCCAGAGATACTATATTAAATGGTATTGTGAGTCGTGCACACATAAGTGGATCAAATCCCACCCCCATGTCCTTCAAATAAGAAGCCCGCGGGGGTGTATACCAATTGGCAAGTGTCGTGTAAATAGAAGGAAATATGTAAAAAGAGGTCTCAAGATCGATTCTCACCCCGATTTACATGTGCTCCATTCTTGCGGGCTGCGTGGAAGAACCTAGGGTTATAGTGGTAGAAAACGGGTATCGACCCTGTGTCTTGTGAGTATGAGAACCGCAAGTTGTCGATTCCCCCAGTACAAAAAAAAATTAATCAATGAGGCAGCGAACAGCCTGGTGAAGATAATCAATGCAATTTCTAAGATTGAAGGTCTTGCGCTTTCAAAATCTTATTTTACCAAGGCCTTACCTAGTAGTAAGTTTAAGGGGTGTGAATTATTGTCAAAATGTCATTCATGAATTAATTCAATTTTATTTTTTAGCATTTCAAGGATTCAAAACTACTGTCACCAAAAAAGGTTCAAATTTATTGGAATAAAAATCTTGATTTGTTATCAATTTGCTTGATCATTGTTGGTCTTGATTTCCAGATTATGTACTTAGTCGTGAAAATAATTATTGTTGGGTTTGAGTTTGTAGGGAAATTCAATTTCATGAATATTTTTCACTTATTTCAATTCCAGGAGCTGATAAATGTTTTTGTATATACCATTTGTACTATGTTGCTTTCTCCCATGCTGCCATGTTCCCTTTTTATTTTTTAGTTTGGTTTTATAACTAACTTTTTTTTCTTTTGGAATTTCTTTTAGTTTTATTTTTTGTTTAGTATTAGCACTTGCTTTTCAATTGTACATAAGGTTTTCATATCTTATTTTGAATGTTGGTGTTCTCTGAGCTGATTTGACTCCATTATTTGACCTAAGGTTTAATCCCTAAGTTTGAGTGCGAGGGTAGGTCAAACTTTGGTCACATACTAAAAAACATATGTACAAGTCATGGAAAACAGGGCTACTCTGTCATAAATATCTGTATGAAGTTATAAGTTATTGGAAATTGATTAATAGTTGTGGTGGAGCACATCTGCCTATTAAACAATGCAATGGTAATCCATAAGTAGAGAAAAGTGTCTATCTATATTTTTCTTTGAGCTTCATTCACCTCACATTTATAATCTAGTTAATGCTACGATGGTTTTTCAGGAGACGTGTGGATTAAACTTAAATGCATAACATCTACTTAGCAACTCTTGTATCACCCTGCTTCCCTCGCACCTTATTTGCATAAGCAACATCTATACACAAAATATAAAAGGGTGAGCATAATGTAAACAATAAAGGAAGTTGAAAGCATTGTAAATAGTGTGGGGAGTGCAAGTAAACTCATTGGGGCTATGGATGCCGACTAGTAGAGGGGCCATGCTTGTATGATACCAAGGCACCTTCTTCAGGGCTATGGATGCTCGCTAAGAGTGAAGCAGTATCGGTAGAAGAGACATGAGGAACACACTTATGTAGATGCTTGTTTGTTATAAAAAAAGTAAAAATCCATGGTCAAACCATAGCCAATCAGAAGTGTGTGGCTAGTTAAAGTAATTTACCTCATTAATTTTCTCTTTGAAAATGGTATGTTAGGTTACAAGTAATTGAAATATGGATTTATATTTTTTAGGAAATTTGGCATCATTGTTGTACACATGACTAGTGTGAGTTTCCTTCAGTTTATGAGCTTATCCTTAACTTTCATATTTCAAGTAAATGCCTTAGATTATATGGACATAGATAACTAGTTCTTCTAGTATCGCTAAATGTTATGGCCACAACATCCCCCCTTTTATTTTACTTTTATAAGCAAAAGGAAAGGATCCCCCTACCAAAAATTTTAGATCTAATGCCTAATCTACTACTATTGTGAGCCTATTGTATATTCTTTCACTATCTAAGGGTTTATGGGTTTGTATATTTAATGATTGCTTATCTTTAAGGAGGTTTTCATTGCTCTAGATCTCTTTGCAGATTGTACAATATTTTTGTTGTTCTTTAGTAAGTCTTTATTTTCTAATGCTCCTTCTATCCTTTTACATGCTCCTTGTAAATAGTCCTTCGAAACTCTTTTACCCATTGATTATGTTTATTGGCTCTTCTAAGCTAATGTTTGATTGATCTTCAACTTCTATTATACTATGATAATTTTGTGTTTTATCTTGTACTTTGGTTTGAAGTGTTGTTATTGAGTTCATGAAGGCACGAGTTTTCTCAAAGCATATGGAAGAGTTGCCACAATCAAGTCAAAAAAAGAACATAACAATGCATGGTATGGTTGAGGAAAGGCAATTTAAAGTTAGTCTTACAATGTGATCATGATATTAAGGCATCCTGAGATCAATTCTGAGTAGCCTAAGATGACCTCTATAATGTGTCATTTATCCTTGTCTAGCAAACCTAGGTAGCATTCCATTAAGGTTCTTAAGATTATTTATGATATCGATTGGCCTTTTGAATCTAAGGTTTGATCATTTTATCATTCTTTTGGTTTTGATGCCATGAGTAGGTGGTGTAGGAAATCTAAAACTTGATCTGATGTGAATTTCCCACTGTAATCTAATCATCTTCTTGTACATACTTATGCTTTCACTTCAATTTCATCATTTTTCTCATTTCTCATTTTACAGGGAATTTGGAAAATTGTCCTCTTAATGAGATGAATGTTATTTCATTAATCGGTTTGAATGGATTTAAATGAACATTGATCCTATATGATTGCAAGTTATAATGCTCTATCTTATTCCTTGGAGAAGATTTTCTTTTGAGGTCTTGTTGATTTCTTATGCATTGGCTTGAACTATCTTCTCACTACATTATTGAGAAATGAATGGTTGATTGTTATAAAGAGCATACAATAATGTCACGTCTTCTTACTTGTGCAATGCTTTTGTGGTATTCCTGCATATGCTTGCATAGGATGGGCGTAACTAAGCAGGGTGGTTTCTTCTTTCCATATTTTCCTTTACTGTTCATGTACTTAATGCTCCTAATAGTTAATAATGACGATGCATGTTATAGCAAATTTTGCCACACTCCATGCATATTTCTCTACTGGCCTTTCATTTCCCTCTACAAAACTCATTTCCCTCTGCAGATCTCATTTCCCCTCACTCCAGAGCTCAAAATTCATATTTTTATACATGTACGCGACCTGACAGTTATGCAACATGCATACATATGTAGGTTGCTCTGTTACAGCCCGCGTACATCGGGTTTGGTGCACAAAAATTGAAATTTTGTCGAGTTTTTCATGCAATGCCACAAGATTTGTGATCCTTAACCTTCCATATACTAGAAACAATCTGACTCGAGCCTTCAATTCCATTTGGAGGCTATAAATTGAGCTATATCCAAGCCTTGAGGAGATCCAACACATCATTGAAAACAAAGATACTCTGGAGAAATTTCAGCTAAATTGAGTCTGCATCCCTTTGTCCTTGAAAGTATGAACTTCTTGTGTTTAGCCCCCAAGCTCTTCCTATATTGTAACGGAGTACTTCATTGACTCCTACTTGTGAGATTTCTTTTGCAGAGGATTGAAGTGGTGGAGGCCCAACTGGAGGGACTTAGTTTCTCGGTTCCAATATGTTTTGTTATAGAAGTTTGTCAACTATGTACTTTTGTTGATTACATTAATAGAAATACTATTTTCTCATGCAATTGATATCTTGCAAATATTTATATTACTTTCCATGGGCATATTTTTTATGTATGTTAATGGATTATGTTGATTTATATGCTAACATTATATATCAATACCATATGATTACGTATCTTGGTTGTTGAAGACAAGTTGCAGGTGTAAATCTTTGGGTCGTGTGCTCAATGGTGGTCTTCTTCGGATGTCTGGATGAGGTAGGCTTCTAGCCTTCTCTTGTTAGCATTTCATTTATACAACATACTTGATATTAGAGTTGATTTTGGGTGTTGTTCTGTCTATTGTGGTTTTCCCCTAGCCATAGAGAGATTTTCCTCATAACAATGCAAACTTGTGAATAAGCATAGCACTAGAAGTTGAATCCATTAACTTGGAAGAGTAGATTGTGAATTTCACTGAAGCCTCATTATCCTATGTTCATAACATTGTTTATGAGCTTGGGGCAATGAATTATAGAGTATACTATAGTGAAATTGTTAATATCAGTCCTACATTGAAATGGGTTATATTTAAATTTTTGATAATTGAATCACTTCCATCTCTCACTCCTCAATTCATAAAATCATCACATCGTTAAGGAAGGAATGGATTTTTTGGATAGGAGATACATACCTATTTTAAAGTTCTTATGCATATGCATCTATTTACGTGACTCTATTCTTGAAAATTAGTTTTTTATGGTTCAATTTGAATATCTAGAGTTAATACTAATGTTGGATCCAATTGTGTCAAGGATTAAAGTATGCCAAGACCCAAGAAGAAGAAGAGAAAGAAAACACAAGAGAGAAACTTCAAGTTGTGTGCACATTGTAGAAGCCTTGGAACTCCTTGCTAAATCATGGAAACCTCAAGTCTTGCCTCAGGTAACCCCAAATTTCTTTATCTGCCCACTTTAAATTAAAATGCATGACTATGAGAAACCCTTAATTTGATTCATCTTGACCCAGACTCATCCAGGTATCGATCATCATTGACTCTAGCATTCAGAATCTGAACATCCAGATTTTTCATAATATGTTTTTTTTCAGGTTTCCCAGATTTCTAGATGTGGAACCTTGATCCACAGTCAGAACCTTGACCCACAGTTGGAACCTTGATCCAGATTCATAATTCAACCTCATTTCTCCTTACCCATCTAGATTTTCTTTTGTATGCATGAGCTTGTACATATTTTTATTTAATTTATTTTATCCCAGATCTATATTTTATTTATTTTATTTTTACATTTTTATTTTTATTTTACAGGTGGATTTCCAAATCCTGACATGGTTTTAAATTTCCCATGTATATTTTCTAGGGAATTACTTTGGGAAATTATTTTTACATTGGGAATTCACTTTACACATCATGCATTTTCCATAAATCCCAAATTTTGTATTTTATTATTATTTTAGGATATTTTTATTGTATGTTTATTTCATTTCACTTTTATTTTTTCAAATTTGTATTTTATTTTTCGTTTCCTGGATGTGGTTTTATTTTATTTTTTATTTTATTTACTTTGTTTTTATTTTTTTAATTTTTATGTATTTCTGGGCATTGGACATCAAGATGACATGCACACTTCACATTATTCATGCATTTTTATTGAACCCGACTGTTGGAGCCCAATCATTGGACTCGTCTGTTCGGACTCTCCCCATCGGGATGTTAATTTAACTTACTCATATTTCTTCCTGATATCTGAAACCCACAAGGCTATCGAAATTCACCCATTAAGTTTTCACCTTCGGGAAAGTTTACTAAATTACCTTCGGATACATCCTTCCTGAAACCCTTTCAGACTCATTCTTCCCAAAATCCCTTCAGACATTGATTTCCCACATACCTTCCAAGCTTACCATTTCGGGAATTTTTCCCGAACACCTTCGCATATCTTTTCTAAAACCCTCTTCCTACATACTTTTTCCCGCAACACTTTCGAGAGATTCACTTCGAGATATTTTACATAGTCTATGAAGTTTCCCTTTGTCGCGGTGATAGGAACTTTGAAATGGTCCAATGTATCACACACAAAGGAACTTTAGATAGATGTAATGTTTCATGACTAAAAGTGATTTAGGTGTGATACGTAAAAGAAAAAAATGCATCACAAGGAAAAAAAAAAACGTTTTGTGCGATGTGAAAAAGCAAAGTTTTGCACAAGTTTTTGGAAAATATTCCAAGGGGAAAAACTAGCTCTTAAGTAGGGGGAGATCAATGCACATATTTACTTTCCTATGTGATTAAAGTAACTCGAACTTGTTGATACTAACTCATTTTAGTTCAAAACAAGGCGTAGGGATTAGAAAGAATTGGTTTTCTCAAAAGCGAAGGATACTGTTAAAAATAAATGATATGCAAGAAATCATTAAAATTAAGATGTAAAAATCTACTTGTAAAACTTAAACAAAAAGTGGTACCCCAAATTTAAAATTTTTAGGGTGTGTTGTGTACTCAACACCTTGGCCATAATAACACTCACTACGGATTTCCTTTTCTATTAACCAATTGTTACATGGATTTCATACTCTAACAACAATATAATCTCAAATTCATATACAAATGTAAAATAACATCAAAAATAGCCCTTCCATATTTCAAATTCATTCTTTACCTGTTATCAAAACAAAATGTAAACATAAAGCATTCCACACATATCTAACTATCAATACTTATCTATTTTAAAACAAAGTCCACCAAATTGGTTGATGACGAGTGATTCACTACCAAACCATAAGAATCATTTATGGATTCCATACCCAAGCCATACCTTCATACCACCAAGGTGAAGGAAGATACCATGGCACTTTAATCTCACTCAGCCCAACCCATTGTTCTCATGAGATTGCCAATTTTCTCACTTCTAAGCACTCCAATCCCTCATATAGCCATTAAGCTACCATGGAACTCTCTTATATTTCACAACACAATGAATGACTTCCCTTTCTTTACTCCTTGGTCCCTCTGGTATATTATTCCCCTATAGTGCAGGCATAAAGAGTCCAAGACTACTTTGTTTTTTCTAGGAATGACCTAGAGGACAAATTGTTAGCCAAAATAGCCAATGGTAGAAATAACAAGGTTGCATGTTTGTGGTATTGGCTTCAACAATTATGGACATTCCAACCATGGTTTTACCATCAAAACCATCCCATTCTCATTCGTACTTTCTACAAAAAATTACCCAACCTCGACAAGATCTTATTGGCCATAATTCCATAGGATTCTCTTTACCATTGTAGGAATTACAACCATAATAGACATAGGACTCACCCAATTTCCTACATGAACAAGAAAATGCTAATGGGAGAATGCAATGTTGAATGGAGAATGGAAGAACTATCATGAAAGGAAAGAAGTGACCTTTTATTTGCATGAGGCCTTATCAAAGAATAATTTGAGACATTTGCAAGGGAACATGGGCAAGAAAGGATGTACTTACCTAAGAACAAGGGTCAATTCAAGTCACTCGTGCACCCCTTTTCCTCTTCTCCTTTGGTGGTATCATAGTCCCCTTGTTGCTTGATCAAACAACCTATTTGGTGGATATTATACTATTATGCATTTTCATAACATAATCATACCATGGAACACATAATATCCACACTACAATCTTAGCCTACTACTTGGACTCATAAGCATTCACTAGTCAAGCCTTGGTATTGAGATCTACACTGAGAATATTTACAATGCATTTCACATTTCTATAATGTGGGTTCATTACGACTCAATGTGCATGCCTTGAATTTTGTCATATAAACGACCTCATATGAATAATACTTGATTTAACATATTATATTCCAAGGGTTAAAACCAATATATTACAAGGGACCCTCCAAATGAAATCAGAAAAGGGATGAAATATTAAGAGTCCAACAAGTGAAGGTATGAAAGCAAGTTCAATATCCCTAAGTATGTTCAGAGGTGGTAAAATATAGGGCATTAAGGACACCTATGTTTTCTAAGGGCACTCATAATGATCCATAAGTGAGATACTCTAGGTGGAAAACCTAGAGACTAGTCACTAAGTTGCCTATTTAAACTAATGTGGTTGGGTGGGAAAAACTTAACTTAACCTTGGTGAGCCTCTTGAAAGTGTCACGCCTCTATGAAAGGGAAAGGGTCCTCACTACAAGGAGATTTCTAAATCAAGTAGATTTCTATTAAGCCATCAACATTGGGCTAGCGTTTCTTAAACTCCACCATATGAAAGTGAGATTCAATGTTGAAATCACCACTTCACATAGTTCATCCTCTAATTGTACACTCCCTTGTAAAAAGGATGAGCATCTTCTCAGTTGCATAAAGATGTTACAAACGACTTTTATCCCAATCAATAAATTGTAGCTTAGAGTTTTATAGCCTTGTGGAGTTTAAAACCACCCTCATAATCCTAAGCCTAAGGGCCTAATTTGATGTTGGTGTGCAAAAATGAAAAATGGTTGGTTCATTTTAACATGTTAATATGGTTACATTTTATGGTTTGTTGCGTAGATATGGTGAGTTTTTGTGCGTAAAACTATTAGCATTTACAAAATTTAAATGCTTGAAAATAAATGGTAAAAAAAGAGAAGAGGATAATAAGAATTTAAATATGATTTTATTTTTATTTTCCTTTAATTGTAAGGAAAATGGACTCACACAACAACAATCAACAAAATACAACAAGTCCACGTGGATGGGGTGTCATCACAAGATATAAACTAGCATGATTCAAAAGCGTCAATGAGCATAGGAGCTACTCCACCTAGAAAACAAAGAGACATTCAACATTTGGTTAAACATCACCAAATGAGGGAGAAAGATTGCCATAGTAATGGGGCAATCCTCTCCCATGAAATGCATTCATCGTTTGCTTGGGAACTAGTTATGATGATTAGTTGAACAATGATATATGGTGGTCATGTTGACATTGGAGATAACTCTTGGAATCCTAGCTCAGTTTGGATGGTGGTGTGTTCTTTATAGGGCCATCCCATCTTGGCTTGGTCTAGATGGTGGTGAGGTTATCTGATAGTGGGGCAGGCTTATATCACTATTGGACTGAGTATTCTTGTCTTATCTCTCACTATTCGATAGGAATGGTTTATTATTCCCATCATGAGTGTCCTCGCAAGTAGACTCCAAAGGAAAAGAAGGATGAGGAAGCTAAATCCAACTAGAATAAGATGCCTCTGATCATACATGTTTCTCGGGTTTATCACCTTACATTCTCAACTACTATTTTTGGAAATATTACAAAAAATGATGACATGGTTCAAGAATATTGTGGATGAATCCACCACGCATTGGTTGATGTGAAGGTCTAGCCTCTGCTACCTGGTCCAAGTCATACTAGAGGTCAAGAATCCAAATATGCTTGAATTTTGAAATTGTATTGCAATTGAAAGATATCGTGGTGTATGTTGTAGAATCTAAGGAGCATCATACCCATGGCACCCTATAGAGTATAACTCATATGGAATATCACTTAGATAGGGAAATGTATCTAATGAAAGCATCAATTGATAAGAATTTGGACCTGGTGCAAAAGCATTAGGATCATTTGTTTTTCTTCTTTGATGGCTTCAAATCCAAGGAGGAACCAGACACCCATGAGGACAAGAAGTTTGATATTGAGGTTTTATGTTGGAGACAAGGATCATTAATATTGATGAAGACTCAAACCAATAATCACTCTCGGTCTATCTCTAGTTTGAGTTTTGTTCCCAGGCATCGTAGTCTAGAAAATCATGTTCTCTCATACTGGTTTCATTTAGGTCATATGCACTCTCCACTATCGGGATTAGTACATCATAAGAATTTTTTGTATATCCAAGACACTATATTTAGGGATGGTAAGAGCATTAGGTCAATCATTGGTTATTTTTTGACCCTCAACAAACCTAGTTTCCTTGGTGGCAAGTAGTTGAGGAATAAGGTTGTAATGTTTACTGTACATTATCAATAGAATAAAACTGCTAATTTACCAAAAAAGAAGAAGACAACAAGCCAAAAAATTAGAAAAATCAAGTGAATAAATTCCCCAATGAAAAACTCTATATTAGGACATAAACATAGAACTTGCGCTAAAAATGATACAATATACGCGTGCACATGCTAAAACAATCAAACACGAGTGCCCATGCAGCATGTAATAGCAGCAAAAATTCATGTACCAAGAAAAAAAAATGGAATCGGGTGACTTTGAAGGTGATTTTCATGCTCACCATAAGGAAAAGGCTCTAAAATATGTGTGGTTTCACATAAAATATAAAATCAAAAATGTGAGTGCATATAAACCCAAAAACTTAGCGGAAAACACAATCAACGCAAAAGGATAAATGGGAACTTTAGGTAGGTCTATCTACAAGCCAATGATCAAAAATAGACCATTGGAAATCCAAGGAAAGTTCAATCTAATGAAAGGAAACATTTATAATAGTTTGTCCCCAATGCATTCACCATTCCACTATTGTGAAAATTGACTCAACTACTCAAGCAATGACCTCTAATACTACTGGATCAGTCCAATAACAAGCATCTAATAAATACAAATAATCATTTCCCTAAGCAAACAACCAATGGAATGGAATAATAAAGTTGAAATAAAGGAAGAAAAAGGAACCAACTTAGAAGTGATTCCTTGAAGGTTTTCAATGAAACAATTGAGTTGGAATAGGGAAAGGAAAATATTCTCTTCAACAAGATTCTTCAATTATACCTATAATCAAGTCAACTAGAAAACTACCTTCCTCTATGTGGGTGAACTTTAATCAAAGATTGCCCATGGTCACCACATTATCATAAGGTTCACATGGTACTCAAATCCCAATCTACCTATCCCTATCATTAGTTGTCACGTGTTTGAGTCTTCATATGCAAGGCGAGGAGATGGAACATTGAGGATGAAGATGATATGGATGAAATTAGGAGTGAACAGGTTCCCTTTCCCTTATCCCAAAGTAACATCAAATGTGTAAGGGATTTGTTAGAATACTATGGAGGGACATAGGAAGGTGGAAGAATAAGGAAGTTAGAGTGGGGAAAATTTAATAGATGTGGGGAAAAGTCAGTGGGGTGAAGGTGCCATTGGGTAAAGGTAAGATATAAATGAAGAAGTGAGATCATCTCACCTTTTTCCACAATCAAATGGAAGGGAAAATAAAATTATGAAATGAAAATGGGGTGGAGGATGAAATGAAAATGGGGTGGAGGATGAAATGAGGTGAAGGTAATGGGATGAAGTCCATGGACGACTGTGGAGATGAAAATCTCCTTCTACCCTCCACATTGAGTGAACAATGTGGTGTAGAAGAAATAAAAGGAAATCAAAATTAACTAAGACATTGAGGGGATAACAGTTGGGACCTCTGTGTTGACAGAATTTTCTCCAAGGGCACTCCACAAGATGATAGAATAACCGAACCATAACTTCACAATTCTTATACTTTATGGCATGACAACAATTCCCCCATCATTCTAAATAAAAAAGCTCTGAAAATATTGTATGTCATTGCAAAGGCTAACATGCCCTAGTTCATAGATTTATTAGAGAGCAAGTTACTTGTTTCATGAGTAACTAATGTGTATGATCTATCTTTGGACATTATGCCCTTGTTTTTTAGCTTGGCTTGGTGTCATTGCCTTCCATTTTGGGCCACACATGATCTATTATTAGCTTTGTGAGGAGTGCACCCGACTCATTAGATGTTCAATTGGACTTGACTTGCAAATCACTTCAATTTATTTCATTTTAGTTTAATTCAGTTGGCATCATTTTAATTCAATAGAATTTTAGTTCTTGAACTTGATAGTTTTTATTCTTATATTTTCTTTCCCTTGAAGAAAAATATATTCAAGGAAAGAAGGGCTACCTTTGTTCCAATTTTCGGCATCACTACATTTCAAGCAAAGGTTATGAAGATTGGGTCATTATGAAATGATGTCCTGACATGTTGGAATCCTGAAAATTGTTAAGTCTATTGAATTTTGGGTGGTATGTGAAATTATATTTTCCTCATATGAGGTATGATGAGGTTGGAATCCCTCTCAAGCATCTTGGAACTATTAACGATAATATAAAAAATTTAAGTAAAAGTGTAAAAAGTGAAATATAAAGGAAAATTAGAACTTTTACTTTAAGAACTTTATATTGTCCTTGTAGTTTTCTAAGTTAGCTTGAGTGTCAAGCAAACATATGTTCAAGGATTTGAGAAGTGAACCCTACATGGAGAATATTTTAGTTTGACTTTTCCACTCATGCATGAGATCTATTCTTGAGGAGGAGGGCACTCCACTTGGTCTATTCTTGGTGGATTCTTATGTTATTTCCACCTTCTTTTCCTAGTATTTAAAGGAGGGTGCTCCACTTGAGGCTATTATTAGCTATTAATTATGCTTTTACATTTCTTCTTCATCACACTAGGGGGGGTGCTAACTTATATTTTCAATGAGGATCCATATTTAACCCAGTTTTATTCTTGGTTTTCCTCCTATTTTAGACCCCTCTCTCCTATTCTTATTTATTCTCTTGTCTATAAAAGAGGGTACATGCAAGGAAGACAAATTATCTATTATTTATTCCTTTTGTCTCCTTGTTATCACTATACTCACTTGAGATCTAGTTTTTTTTATCAAGCAGGTCTAGTGTTGTTATATTGGTTGGAATTCTTATATCCATTTCCATAGTTATATTTCATGTGGTGTGAAGAAGTTGCAAGAGTCTTGGAGTGATCTTTTAAATCCTTTAGGATCCTTGAGCACGTTGATGTGGTCGAATGTCTCCCTTTTCCACCATGACACTCGTTATGAATTTCCTTTGCTATTAACCAATTGTCATGTGGATTTCATACTTTAACAACAATATAATCTCAAATTCGTATGAAACTATAAAATAACATCAGCAATAGCCCTTGCATACTTTTAATTCATTATTTACCCATTATCAAAACATAATGTAAATGTATAGCATTCCACACATATTTGATTATAAATACTCATCTATTTTCAAAGGAAGTCCACCAAATTGGTTGTTGAGGACTGATTCAATGCCCAACCATAGGAGTCATCTATGGATTTCACCCCGAACTAGACCATGATACCACTAGGGTGAAAGAAGCTCCTATGGGCTCTAATCTCACTCAACCCAACCCATTACTCCCATGGCATTACCAATCTTCTCACTTCTTAGCACTTTGATCGCTCATCTGGACATTAAGTTGCCATGGAACTCTCTTATTTTTCATGACACAATGAATATATTCCCTTTCTCTGCTCTCTAATCCCTTGGACGTCTTATGCCACTATAGCATACGTAGAAAGAGTCCAAGACTACTAGTTTCTTTTTGGGAACCACGTGGAGCAGTGATCCAGGTGGACATCGGTGGCCACCCACCTATTCCTCTGGCTCAAAATATAGTTTCCATCTTGGCATCTTTTCTACGGATTTTTTGGGTCCTGAACTTTCGAGGCCATTTTGAGGCTCTAAACGACATTTTTTTGGCCCGAAAGCACCTTATGGATAGGCAAAGGCATTATCGGGCCATTCAAAATGTGTACTCCTTGGTTAGACCTTTCCAATGGGGTACTGAGTTCCCCAAATGGAGATCGTGTGCAAAATTAATGCCCTCGAGAAGTTCACATATCAACTAACCACATCATGACCCACAAACATTTTAGTGTTTCATCTTTTGGGGTTAAGGTTTTGGATGTTTAGGGTTTTCTCATTGATGATTTATGTTAAAATACCTTTCCAGCCTCATTGTAATCATTTCCTTGCAAATGTGTGTAGTTTTCAAATCTCTTCTCAGAGATAAGCTACCACCATTCTAGCGAGTTCATTTCACTCTACATTGTTACAGTTCCTACATATTTTGTTCTTTAATAGAAATTGAGTATTATTGTATCTTTGTGTTTCTTTCATATTTATGTGTTGTGTATTGTCCCCTCATAAATCTGTATCAAGGAGAAACACTTGGCCAAAGTATTCAATGGTAGTAATGAGAAGGTTGCATGTTTGTGGTATTTGCTTCAGCTATTGTGGACATTCTTGTTAATGTTTATTCCATTATTATAGTTCTTTGCATTTCAATAGATAAGAGCATCATAAGAACAAGATCACTGAGAAATACACATTCACAAGAGACACAACATTTATCCTGGGAAACCCTCTAGGGGAAGAAAACCCAACAAAAACTTCCTTATCATAAATAGCTTATACAGTGTTCAAGAGATAACTCAAACCAATACAGATAGTCCTCTCCAAGAGATGCACCACTCTTCTTCTCCTCTCTCCAACTGGTAATTGTAGCTTGCCTCATAAGATAATGAGCAAGTGAGTTGTGTGTTAAAAGTGAGGCGCTAGCCTCCTATATATACAAAACTGGCACATGTGAAAGGTCACCACTGGCAGGGCCGACCTCTCACTCTGGGTGGGTAAACCCACCTTTAATTAATTCTGGGTCTTCCATAATAATTGTTGGTTCCGACTTCTTATTCTTCCCTTTATAATTGTTCGATGACCAATCCGCAAAAGGGGATTTGGTCCTTATACAATTACCGACATGATTAATCCACAATGGGGATTAATCCAATAACAATAATAATAATAATGACATGATTAATCCACAATGGGGATTTAATCCAATAATAATAAGAATGCTCTTCGCAGTTACATTATTTCAACACTCCCCCTTAACAAGAAGGGTATTCTTTATCAGCATCAGGTGAGAGAGGTATGCATCATCAGTGGCATCTGGAGGACAGTATCGTCAATATCATCTTGAAACATTGGCTAGCATATTTATGAGTCATTGGAAATTTTCTCCATCGGCGGCATCATCATTCTCGAAAGAATGCTATCATCATCTGCATCAAATATGTATCAGTAAAAAATGATACCTCATCACAGCACTAGGGCGGCACATCACAGTACTACACTAGTTCAATGTCACAGTTGTTAAGCTGGTATCTCAGTGTCATTCACATCTTGCTTTACGTCTAACAACTAGGTCATAAGCAAGGAATATCATCATCTCTCTTTACGTCTAACAACTAGGTCAGAAGCGATGAATCACAATGTCATGCTTTATGTCTAACAACTAGGTTAGAAGCATGACTCATCTTTCTTTACGTCTAACAATGAGGTCAAAAGCAAGGAACACATCAACATCTCGCTTTACGTCTAACAACGAGGTCAAAAGCGAGGAATCATCTTGCTTTACGTCTAACAACTAGGTCAGAAGCAAGGATCACACAGCGTCATGCTTTACGTCTAACAGCGAGGTTAGAAGCATGACTCATCTTGCTTTACGTCTAACAGTGAGGTCAGAAGCAAGGAATAAATATACTCCCCCTTTCAGGGAGGGTCCTTTCGGACTATACCAAGCTTATATCGAAAGTGTTCAAACTTTACATGAGATAGAGGCTTAGTCAACACGTCAGCAACCTGTTCATCTGTGCTAATGTACTGGAGCTTCAAGGCTCCTCTCTGTACCATGTCGCAGATGAAATGATAGCAGATCTCTATGTGCTTCGACCTGTCGTGGAACACAGGATTCTCTGTCATTTTAATGCAGCTTTGATTGTCACATAGAATCGCAGTTGCTCTCATCTCCGAATCAAATAGGCCTATCAACAACTTTCGAAGCCATATAGCTTCGCAGCTAGCAGAACATGTGGCAATGTACTATGCTTCTGCTGTGCTGAGAGAAATACTGGATTGCTTCCTACTCTACCACAAGATCATAGATGATCCCAAACTGAAACAACATCCGGAAGTGCTTTTTCTGTCAGCAACGCTTCCTGCCCAATCTGCATCAGTATATCCACTCAATGTGAAGTCATGATCTCCATCATAGCTGAGACCATAATCCATTGTACCTTTAAGGTACC
>ML818623.1:76979-87300 GCA_009831015.1 Picea engelmannii | reverse complement strand
GAGATGTGCCACTCTTCTTCTCCTCTCTCCAACTGGTAATTGCAGCTTGCCTCATAAGATAATGAGCAAGTGAGTTGTGTGTTAGAAGTGAGGCGCTAGCCTCCTATATATACAAAACTGGCACGTGTGAAAGGTCACCACTGGTAGGGCTGACCTCTCACTCTAGGTGGGTAAAACCACCTTTAATTAATTCTGGGTCTTCCATAATAACTGTTGGGGACGACTTCTTATTCTGCCATTTATAATTGTCCGATGACCAATCTGCAAAAGGGGATTTGGTTCTTATACAATAACCGACATGATTAATCCACAATGGGGATTAATCCAATAAAAATAATAATAATAATGACATGATTAATCTGCAATGGGAATTTAATCCAATAATAATAAGAATGCTCTTCGCAGTTACATTATTTCAACAATTCCAACCATGGTTTTACCCTCAAAACCATGTCATTTTCTCTTGTACTTTCCACAACAAGTCCCCAACCTCCATAGGCTCTTACCAACCATAATTCCATGGGGTTCGTTTTACCATTGTAGGTATAACAACCATAGGAATTACACAATTTCCTCCATGAACTAAAAAATGCTAATGGGAGAATGGAATGTTGAATGGGGAATGGAAGAAATATCATGAAAGGAAAAAAAATACATTTTCTTTGCATGAGGCCTTGCCAACAAATGATTTGACAGGTTTGCAAGGAACAATGGGAAAGAAGGTTTTACTTCAAAAAGTAAATGATCAAGTCAAGTCACATATACACCCTTTTTCATATTTTCCTCTTTTGGTATCATAGTCCCCTTGTTGCTTCATCAAACAACATTTTTCAATGGATATTATACTATTATGTGTTTCCTTTTATTCATGCATTTTTAAAATAGAAGAACACAATTGAATACATAACAACCATACCACATGTAACATACCCAACCATGAGTAGGCTAGGTCGCACTACTTCAAAATTCCATCTAAAGAACCGATTTGAATTTCGATAACCATTAATTAAAAAATAAGCATGAAAGACATGCAATAACCATTCATTCAATAATCAAGATCCATGTTAGACTTTAAAATAATGATTAATCATGACATGCACAAACATAACCAGAAAGTAGGCACATTGAAGATACATATCTCAGAAATAATATTCAATACATAGCAAAAATAAATATACAAGAAAAGGAAACCATGACAGAGAGAACTTATCTTAAAGAAACCAATCATCAACTGACCTCAAACCAAGGATGCTCCACCCAACCTTAGACGATGTTGTTCCAAGTCTCAACAGTAGGTCACCTTCGAGCCAGGGCTACAAATCCACAAGGATGGGTTCTAGAGGAACACTCAGCTTCCCAAACTAGTCTGCACTCAATATCTCACGGGTTTATCAAGACACAACAATCCAAATTACACCACCTCTCTTCTCTCCAGCCTGCACAACCCAAATACAATGAACCCCCTTCACTGCCACACAATCCCTCAAGCTATTAACTTCTTTCCAGTGTTCCAGTGCATCTTGTCAAGAATCTCCATGTTGGGACTCTCAAGATTCATAGTTGTGAACAATATTTATCACATTCCAATGCATCTCAAACATACAGGCACCAATTCGTGGTTGTCATATAGCAATAATTACTACAATCAATAAAAAAATGGATTCTTTCCTTCATCAATTCATCCCCATGTCCCAACCAATAACAAGAATGAATGAAGAATAATGAATTGATAGAGTGAAATGGATAAGAACAAGTGAACCCATGAACAACGAAGAATAATAATGAGAAAAAAACCCCAAACATCCCAAAGAGGATTTTTATATATTTTCTTGGAAATCAAGAACCACGTGGCCTTTTTCCCAAGAAGCTCATGTAACCACTTATTTCTCCCCAAAATTACAAGATGGGTAAATAAAATATAATATAAATACTTAGCCACTTTATCCCCCTCTCTCATGGAATCATAGCCCCCTATAAATCTATCCTTGCCCGTCTTCCAGCCAACGATGTATTTTTATTATTTGCAATGTTCAAAGTATTACATTTCCTAGGCACTCTAGCCTCTTTCAATTGTTCAAACACTCTGACCTTTCATCAAACAAAAAAATAACATTATTAATATGGGGACTCAAAGATGGGGTATTACAATCCCCTCCCCCTTATTTTGGCATTGTCCTCAGTGCATATACAAAACAAAAATCAAAAATTCAAAATTCTTCCAAAATTCATGGGTACTTTGCTCACATGACACCTCCATGCTCCCAAGTAGCATCTTCAGGACCACAGTAGGTCCATTGAACTTTTACTAGTTATATGACTCTATTCCATATCATTTTGACTTTTTTGTCCAATGTGTGCATCGGTTGGACCTGAAAGTATCCTTCTAGCTCCACCTGAATCAAATTCCAATCAATAACATAGTTAGGATCATGTACATACTTTTTCAGCAAAGAGACATGAAATACATTATGCACATTCATGGAAGCAGGTAATGCAAGCATGTATGCAAATGGCCCTATTGTGTCCAATATTTCAAATGGAACACAGAATCTAGTTGCTATGTTTGTAAAGTTTCCTAACTTCAATGAACTCTTCTTGGGATCCACTTTCAAAAGCACATGCTTTCCCACTTTAAATTCTCTATCTATCCTGCTCTTATCTGCATAACTCTTTTGTCTATGTTGTGTTGCCTTCAATTTTGTTTAATTTTAATCGTTTGGTCCTCCATATCCTTGAGAAATTCTGGTCGTCCAAGTACTACTCTATCTATTGGGTTGTCCTAACTCACTAGAGTATTGTATTTTCTACCATACAAAGCTTCAAATGGGCTCACCTTCAATGAAGCTTGATACCCATTATTATAGGAAAACTCAACCAAATGCAAGTAGTGTTAAAATATTCGATGTGCTCGTTTTACCATAGAAAATATCACAATATTGTCACCCCACCATAGGCACCCAGCCACCCCCGAGCACCATAACCTTTGATAGATCGAACGAGTCTAGAAACAGCACTAGAACCAACAGAAAACCAAGAGAGTGCATCTTTCTCCAAAGATAGCTCACCAAACAAAAAGTCTCAAAGCCACAGAACAAGAATAATACTCAACTGCAGCAGTTGCAGCTGCACTTCTTCCAATACATCACCAAGAATACCACCAATATACTCCAATACATCACCAACAATATCACCAAGAGATACTAGAATATAGGGTGCATATCTTAGGCTAGATAGCGCTAGAGAGAGAGAGAGACCAAGAATCACCCCAGAAGATGTACCTTCCAAAATTGTAGTTGTTGCTCCAAACTTGCGTTATGCTTGAGAGAGTAAGTGAAGTGAGTGAGTACAAATGAGCTCAAGCGCCCTCTATTTATAGTGGTTCTTGTCACCTGTCTGGGCCAGCTTGTCCTTTTAGCGGCTAATACTTGAATATTAATTCTTTTACTGAGCCGACTTGTTTTCTAGGGTTTTTACACATATGTTTAGGGTTTCTCTTGGTTCCAGAATATTCTATTCTAGTCAGAGGTTACACATGGAGGTTAATGCCTCTTGCAACTACCATAATATCAACACTCCCTCCTAGCTAGGGAGGTATTAACTGTAATGGTCTCAAACACATCCATCCAGTTCACACGGTATGGACAAGGCTCACATAGTCTTGCAGACCATTCTACAGGTAGATAATAATAGCCACATAGGCTATCTCATGATCATGTAGATTGATTCATGAGCACCATCATCACTATCCATCTAGTTTTAAATCACCTCCAACACTATTGGTTCACACACCATCCTAGGAAACACCTTCAACACTACTGCTAGTCTCCATGGTAGTCAGTAGTAGTACACAGTTACTACAATGCCATCTAATAGATCACAACAGTGTAGATCCATGGTAGTACACAATTGTTATCTAGTGGTACACAACCACTCCTAGTAGCGCACAACTACTATCTAGTGACACATAGTCACTACCAGTGGAACACATCCACTACAGTAGTACATAGCTACTATCCAGAGACACACAATCTCCCCTACAATCAACTAATAGTTATACAAGCTATCACCATGTAGTACAATAGTCTCCTGGCATCAAATCATATCATCATCTGCATCATCTCACGAGGACATACTCCATCTGAGTAATTGGACATGATGTTGAATAAGTCATGTGTTGGACTCAGTGCACTCAATAGAGTGTCTCGCATAAGTCACTCACTCAGCAGAGTGATACAGGGACCATTCTTCTAAACCAGACATATGTCCTAGAAGATCAATTGTCCCAACAGATGTTGAACCATCCTCTCCATTGTATCATCTCTAAGTCGTACTAGCATGATGTGAATGCATCATATCTAAGTTTTAATGGCATGATGTGGAGTATCATCTACATCATCTCTAAGTTGTACTAGCATGGTGTCAATGCACCATCTCTAAGTTGCACTGTCATGATGTAGATCAATGTCTCTCCATCATCTCTAAGTCATACTATCATGGTGTCAATGCACCATCTCTAAGATGTACTGGCATGATGTGATTCATATGCATCATCTCTAAGTTGTACTAGCATGATGTTATTGCATCATATCTAAGTTGTACTAGCATGATGCGACTAATACATATGCATCATCTCTAAGTTGTACTAGCATGTTACTAATGCATCATATCTAATTTGTACTAGCATGATGTGTCTCAGGACATTTGTATCATATCTAAGTTGTACTAGCATGATGCTAAAACATCATATCTAAGTTGTACTAGCATGATACAAATCAACAATCAGTCAACCTGGATCATTCTCCAAAGGGAGAATGTATGTCCACCAACACACTCACTATCCATGATTCCATATATCAACACTCCCTCCCAACTGAGGAAGTCATCTCCTCTCTCTCAACTAAAGTAGCAATCTCCACGAGTCCCAACTTTTCCCTCAAGTATGCAAACTTTATCTTGGATAGAGGCTTCATCAAAATATCAGTTGTATGCTCATCGGTGGAGATGTACTGGAGAACTACTTCTCCCTTCTGGACTTTATCACAAATAAAATAATACTTGATCTCAATGTGCTTCGACCTGTCATGGAACACATGGTTCTCTGAAAGCTTCACACAGCTCTAATTATCACAATATACCACAATTGAATCCATCACTTTATCAAATAGTCCAAAAACTAGCTTACAAAGCCATATTGCTTCCGTACGAGCATCACAAGCTGCAATATACTATGCTTCTGCAGTGTTGAGTGCAACATACTTATATTTCCTGCTAGCCCATGATATCATAGCAAAGACCAAACTGAAACATATACCAGAAGTACTCTTTATGTCATATGCACTCCCTGCCCAATCTGAATCAGTAAATCCATGCAGTTGTACATCATTATTTGAGGAATATCTCAAACCGTAATTTAGTATCCCACAAAGATATTTCAAAATTTGCTTTGCAACTATCCAATGCTCATGTCTAGGTTCCCTCGAACTGTCTCAACATGTTCACAGCAAAGAAAATGTCCAACCAAATACATCAATGAGCCAATCAATTGTTGGTACAGGGGCGGGTCTACTGGATCAGAATCAGAATCTCTCAGCTTCTTCAGATCTGTCACCATGGAAGTTGTCATGGATTTGCAATCCATCATCCCAAACTTCTGAAGGATATTTACAACATACTTTCCTTGCCCCAAGAAGATTTCACCACACTTCTACCATACTTCTAGTCCCAAATAATAATTCATGAGACCAATATCCTTCATATCAAATTTAGAGGTTAACTCCCTCTTACACTAAATAATGAGAAGCTCTACACCTACCAGAAACAAATCATCAACATATAGTAGTAGGATCACAAGTACATCATTCACAACCTTGTAATAAAGGTTTGGATTAGCATAGCTCTTGGAAAATACAATTCTCATCAAGTAACTATCAATTCATTCATACCAAGCTCTTGGAGCTTGCTTGAGTCCATACAAGGCCTTCTTTAATCTGAATACATGGGTTTCTCTCTAGTGTACCCCAAAACCTTGAGGTTGCTCCATGTATACTTCTTCCTCAATTACTCCATTGAGAAAAATAGTCTTTACATCCATATGATGTAAACTCCAACCCATGGATGTTGCAAGAGATATGATGGCTCTAATAGAGGTGTATCTAGCAACTGGAGCAAACTTCTCATCGTAGTCTTATCCCTCCTGCTGGGAGAACCTTCTAGCCACAAATCTTGCCTTGTATTTATCGATACTTTACAGACTTTCCTTTAGGTCTAGGCACAATTTCCCATATATCATTTTTCATGATGGATTGATATCTTCCATCATAGATTCCTTCCATTCTTTATTCTTGACTACTTCTTCAAAGGTTGAAGGTTCTGCATTGACAAGACTTGTCATGAGTGTTGCATAACTAGAGAATCTCTTGGGCCTCTTGCTTTCCTTGAAGGTGTCACTAGGAGCTTTATGTCTTTCTACTTCTTCATTGGGATGTTATGGAGAACATGTACTTTCTTTCTTGGGATCTTCATGTTCTTCTTCATCATTGGAATCCATGGAAAATTCTATAGATTTCCTAAAGGAAATCTCTTCATCAAAAGTCACATCTCACCTTCTGTTGACTTGGAACATAGATTCTCTAAGATTTTGATGTCTCACTATCACCAACTAATATGCCCTTCTTTCCTGAAGGTTCCAACTTCTTCCTTTTGTCCTTGGGAACATGGATTCCTTAAGTATTCCACACTTGGATTCTTTCTGAAGAAATCTTCTTATGGAGTCATGTTCTTCAATAGACAATGAGGACTTCTATTATGACCATATAAGACTGTCATAGCTGCTTATCCCCATAGAAACATGGATGGATTCTGCTCATTCATCATTGCCTTAACAGATTCTTTAATGGATCATTTCTTTCTGTATGCCACACCATTCTGTTGAGGATTATGTGGGACAATCAGCTCCCTCCTAATCCCAGTTGTTTTATAGAAGGAACAAGCTCCTTGGAGGTGTATTCTCCTCCATTATCAGATCTTGATTTTCTTGTATCTGAGTGAATGATGTCCAAAAACTCCTTTTGCTTTCCACGCTTCCTTTAGAATTGGTACTTGGTGAGATCACATGCCTCACCACTTGATGGAGTCATCTTCTTCATGTTTTCAATTTTCATTGTAGATCTTTCTCAGAGCTATCGCATGTGACCTTCTTGGAACAAGAACAACAAGAGAAAAAGTATTTCCAATATCATTTTCATAAGAACATATCTATGGTAACAAGGATGGTAGAATTACCAAGGTGATTTTCCCGGGAACAAGAAATGTGTCCTAAAGGATATGTTAGTTCATTTTGAAAGCAAGTGCAATAAGCATCTATATCGATAGTTCTTACATGTAACCAAGTCTTCCTACCAGTAATAGAACCTTTCAAATATTTTTGTCACAACTATAGTGTTTACTTGTACTATAGTAACTATCAAACTTGATATGTGCAAATTGAAGCTTAACAATTTGATCAATCAAACCTGGAACCTGGAGCCTCAACTGTTTGTTTCTCTGAATGTACTGAATCCAAGATCATTGCTTGGACAAGGTCTATTATACATTCCCTACAAAACGCATTCATGCTTTGTTGGATGATATAGCATGAAAAGCATATACAAGTGCATACCTTTGAAATTTGTAACATCGTTCAGCTTGTCTTTTAATCTGAAACTAGACACCATCTTGACAAGAAGAGGTTAGAAACTGAATCAAAAAGGTTCAATGATTAGAACGAGCTAGAAACCCTGAAATTTCAACTTTGACCACAAAATCAATTTTGACCAAAAATTCAAACTTAACATTTTTATTATTTGACGTCACCAAAGAGTGTGCTAGGCTAGGGTGCACTAGAATATCCAAACATTAGGTCCAACACTTCACTTACGGTGCCCAAAGAGTTGGATTAGGGTTTGTTGCAACTGCAAAATCAGAAACCCTAGTTGCAGCTGCAAGTGGTGCTACAATGAGCTTGACAAAGAACTCCCCCTCTACCTTCCAGCAGTTAGACTATTTTGAAGGTAGTGTGGGCCCATAACCTATTAAAGTATTCCATGTGCTCATTTTACCATAGAAAATATCATAATATTTTCACCCAACCATAGGCACGGAGCCACCCCTGAGCACCATAACCTCTGTTAGATAGAATGATTTTGAAAGCAGCATTGGAACCAACATATAACCAAGAGAGCGCATCTTTCTCCAAAGATAGCTCACCAAACAGAAAGTCCCAAAGCCACAAAATAAGAAAAATGCTCAGTTGCAGCTACACTTCTTCCAAGACATCACTAATAATATCACCAATATACTCCAAGACATCACCAAGAATATCACCAAGAGATACTAGAAGATAGGGTGCATATCTTAGGCTAGATAGCTCTAGAGAGAGAGAGACCAAGAATCACCCCAGAAGATGTACCTTCCAAACTTGCATTATGCTTGAGAGAGTGACTACAAATAAGATCAAGCACCCTCAATTTATAGTGGTTCTTGTCACCTATCTGGGCTGACTTGTCCTTTTAGAGGCTAATACTTAAATATTAATTATTTTACTGAGCTGAATTGTCTTCTAGGGTTTTTACACATATGTTTAGGGTTTCTCTTGCTTCTAGAATATTCTATTCTAGTTAGAGGTTACACCTGGAGGTTAATACCTCTCGCAGCTCCCATAATATCAACAAGTATTCCTCCCACTTAGATGGATTATCCATCACATACAATATCAACACGTCTTCAATCACTTGGTTGACTATCTTTGTCTTCCCATCTGACTATGGATGGTGTTCGCGTTCAAATGATCACCAGGTGAGCAAAATGGAGACCGCTCTGCATGCCCTGTTGGGTTCCTCAGGGCAGAACATATGTGGCATCATGGGGTTAACAGAAAACAGAAAACAAAATAGAATACAATCTAACTATCAACTGAAAGAAAATAACAATTCGAAAATAAACAAAACATCAAACATGAGACAAGGGAGTCGTCAATGGTTCCAGGCTTGATCTATTAGTGAAACCAGAGTACACGCTGAAGACAGAGATAGGGGTTCCCTCTCCCTCCAGCGGAAGGTCCTTTGGGGCCCTCAACAGAATGCTTTCCTTACAAAATGAACAGAACTGAACTGAGTGGTGAAAGAACTCTGGGTTAGGCCGCTGATGGGTTGCTTGTCAAAGACTGAGCTATGAATCATCTAGACAGCGTAACATTGCTTTGAATTCTCTAATAAAATAATGAGTCTTCACGGCTATTTATAGCATTTTTCCAGGCGGTCACGTAACCAACTTCCGGTGTAAACACGAACCTGTTTAGGGTTCACTTAAGTCATCAATTCGTCGAATTTGCAGAGCCGACCCTGATTTGAAGGTCAAATCATCTTGGGGGCCGGTCCATAGGCGGTCGGGAGGCCGACTTAAGCAATTAATGCACCGAATTAGTAGATGCGCGGCTTTTTGTGTTGACAGGCGCGCGTCGGGCGCGCATGCGCTAGTAACACGTTTTTTTCCCGCGCATATGCGCGCGCATCAAGCTGTTGTAAAGCGCCCTTCAATTTTTGGTTACTTTGTATAGTTTTTTACCCTTCTGGAATGCTGTGAACTTAATTCAGTGCCATGAATGACTTCATTGTTGTTTTGATGATGTGGAGTTCTTGTCGCCATGTGCAGACGAAATTTCAGTGATAACAGATGCCCCCTGATGGATGAGGTTAGGAGCATACGTATAGCCGAAATCCATCAATGTTTCTTCTACTAAGACTGTTGATGTAAGGGAAAGCAATAGTGGGACCCTTCGGAGCGATCCGTTGGAGGAAAAAGGAACCCGTATCTCGACCTTCGGAGAGACGTGCATGAAAAAATATACAGCTGTGTACAAACGAGGCGGGCATGCCCCATGCTCGTGTGATGTAACTCTGAAAAAAGATGACTGAAGTGTTGGTGTAGACAACTGCAGCGCCCTCAAGGGCGGACAATGATAAAGGCAGAAGACAATTCTGCAACGGAACATACTCTGAATAATAGGCAATGATCACTGTAATAAGCAGCGACGATGATGTGCGCATTGATGGCCCTACCAAGTTCAGAGATCTTCGGAAAATGACAAAAAGAACTGCAATAGTCGCAAAGTAAGACCCACCATAACATGAGAGAGTGTTGGTGTCGAATGTTATGGGGGCCAACGACAGCAGGGAGCAATGTTGTTTCTCCCTGTGTCGTCCGAGATTTCTCATTAATAGAGAATGAGAATCAAGATACTGTCTCCCTTCTGGAAAAGTGTGTTGATGTCGACAAAAGGGGGACG
>ML818623.1:37683-68514 GCA_009831015.1 Picea engelmannii | reverse complement strand
GGGGGTGAGGATCGGAATTGCCATGGGTAGGCCTTCCTGTGGGCGGGGTACCATTTCAGGTGGATGTAAATACCACACTGGGATTGCTAACACCATATTGGGTAGTGTGAGTGTTGCAGCTACCAGTGGAGTCGCCAGTCTGTTCGCATTCAAATGATCACCAGGTGAGCAAAATGGAGACTGCTCTGCATGCCCTGTTGGGTTCCTCAGGGCAGAACATCTGTGGCAGCATGGGGTTAACAGAAAACAGAAAACAAAACAAAATACAATCTAACTATCAACTGAAAGCAAATAACAATTCGAAAATAAACAAAACATCAAACATGAGACAAGGGAGTCGTCAATGGTTCCAGGCTTGATCTATTAGTGAAACTAGAGTACACGCTGAAGACAGAGATAGGGGTTCCCTCTCCCTCCAGCGGAAGGTCCTTCGGGGCCCTCAACACAATGCTTTCCTTACAAAATGAACAGAACTGAACTGAGTGGTGAAAGAACTCTGGGTTAGGCCGTTGATGGGTTGCTTGTCAAAGACTGAGCTATGAATCATCTGGACAGCGTAACATTGCTTTGAATTCTCTAATAAAACAATGAGTCTTCACGGCTATTTATAGCATTTTTCCAGGCGGTCACGTAACCAACTTCCAATGTAAACACGGACCTGTTTAGGGTTCACTTAAGTCATCAATTCGCTGAATTTGCAGAGCCGACCCTGATCTGAAGGTCAAATCATCTTGGGGGCCGGTCCATAGGCGGTCGAGAGGCCGACTTAAGCAATTAATGCGCCGAATTAGTAGATGCGCGGCTTTTTGTGTTGACAGGCGCGCGTCGGGCGCGCATGCGCTAGTAACACGTTTTTGTCCCGCGCATATGCGCGCGCATCAAGCTACTGTAAAGCGCCC
Source organism: Picea engelmannii (assembly GCA_009831015.1). Taxonomy (NCBI): domain Eukaryota; kingdom Viridiplantae; phylum Streptophyta; class Pinopsida; order Pinales; family Pinaceae; genus Picea; species Picea engelmannii. The sequence continues at coordinate 67,615 of ML818623.1, read as the reverse complement.
TTCAATTTTTGGTTACTTTGTATAGTTTTTGACCCTTCTGGAATGCTGTGAACTTAATTCAGTGCCATGAATGACTTCATTGCTGTTTTGATGATGTGGAGTTCTTTTCGCCATGTGCAGACGAAATTTCAGTGATAAGAGATGGTATGTTGTGCTAAAGTTCATATTTATACCAAATCCTTTAAATAATCCTCTCCAGAAATTTGAAGTTAACTTTGTGTCTCTATCTGAGACAATTACCTTAGGTATCCCATGCAACCTAGCAATTTCTCTCATGTAAATTTATGCAATATTAGTTGTTGTATGAGTCATTTTTACAGGAAAAAAATGAGCAGCTTTTGTCAATTTATCAACCACTACCATTATTGAACCATGTTTCCTTGTTTTTCTGGGAAACTTAGTAATAAAATTAATGGTTACCACTTCCCATTTATTTTCTGGAAATGGTAATGGTTGTAGCAAACCCACTGGGTGTCTATGCTCAGCTTTCACTCTCTGACATTCCATACTTCTAGAAATGTAATCAGCAACATCCTTCTTCATCCCATGCCAAAAGAATTAGCTTCTTACTACTGCAATTGTTTTCTGGTAACCCGGATGTCTAGCATATGGAACATTATGCATTTATTTTAATACCAAATTACTAAGTTATCTAGAACTAGGAACATAAATTATATTCTTATGCATAAGTAATCCATCTTCCTTGATCTCATACTCTTTGATTTTTTGTTGTACATTTTCTTGTTGTAAACTTTCTTTTACTTGTAGGTAATTTTGATCTGTAACTACAGCATTCAAAATTCTTCTCTTTGAATTTGACTGATGCATGCTAATGGTTGTAGCATGCATGAGATGTATCCTTCTATTGAGTTGATCTGAAATTGATCTTTTAAAGACTTTGGTTAAGTTTATGCATGAGTTGATTTACCATTTAGGAATTAAGAGAAGAAGCTTAATGAAAGAATGTTGCAGACATATAAGAAGTAAAAATAGAAAACCATAACACCAAGATTGATAACGGAGTTTGGCACAAATTTGCCTACGTATCTGGCATTTGTATTAGTGGGGAAGGCTTCTTATTAATCTTCAATGCTTTAGGAATACAAAATAAAGGCTTACATAACAACTCCTGAAACCACCTTTCAAATCTGCAACTTATGTACAAAAACAGACATCACCATTGGTTGTAACAGAAAATTATGAGACTTTTGAGTATGAAGTCCACTATGCTTGGCTCTATCTCTTGGGCTATGGAGGAACTTTTATTTTTGGCTACTCGGATGTAGAAATAGAAGCTATATTCGGACTCCCCTCGAAATTATGCAACTTTTGAGTATAAAGTCGACCTGCTTCTAAACAGGCCCTCGGGACCTCCCCTCGGCATGAATCCCAGTGATGCACCCTGTGAGATCCATACAGTCTATACAATGTCGAACTACATGCCAAAAAACTCATTTTTCATGATTTTTGTGCCTAGCTAAATCAGCTAGACTCTACCAAATTGAGCGACAGTTAGCCAGATTTAGCAAGATTCCACCAGATTTGGAGGATCTCCGCCAGATTTGGCCTTCCAGAAGGTGCCACATGGTGCCTCCTCATTCGGCCACGTGTCACCTCATCATTGGCTTGAACCACATCACCTTGCAGAGTCAGCTGCCACATGTCATCTATATGACCACATCAGCCTGCAAGTCAATTGCCACATGTCATATGTACAATGACATCAGCCTTCCCAGTCAGTTGCCATGTCAACGTCTGTACCGCCACGTCATCATTCTGTATAGTGCCATATCATCACGTGTACACTGCCACATCATTGCTCGTATAGTTCCACATCAGCATTTGTACAGTTCCACGTCATCATATGTACTGCCACGTGTCACCCTGCCACATCAGCATCTGTACCACCACATGTCACTTTCGTATAGTGCCAACTCATCTTGAAACTGCCAAAAATGTCTGCCACATGTCATCCTCTGGTGCTACCATGTGTCATGTTGATGTCAGCGTGATGTACTACTGATGTCATCTTCCATATAGATGATGTCATCTATTGACTTTGACATGTTGACTTTGACTCTTTTGTTTGCTTGGGAAAAAGTTTAGATCACCATAACTTTTGCATACAGTGTCCATTTTCGGAAAAAAAAAAATATATATATATATATATATATGGTCAGAATCGGCACGAAGAGCCCTACGCAATGGTGTTGGTTTCATTTGATTCTGAGAACTTTGGTTTTTAGATCTTCCTAGATCCATTTTGGATCATTCCTCCCCACTAAGACCTTTTGGTCCTCCAAAAGGGTATTAACCATTTATCAAGTGTGGGATAGGCCTCCCCACTTGTCCTTTGTGTTTAAACTATGTCTTGTGCATCTGTCGCATCATAATATATTGCATAATAACCATGACAACTGAAAGCATATTGTTAGCCATTTGAACTCGTTCACATCTTACTGAATTCACTACCATCCATGTAGAAAACATTAGCAGCAATAACATCATAAATATGACTGAAATTGAACCAATATGTTTGACTCACTTGCACGACATTAACTTATCTTGAAGAAAATTATTATTTAACTCCCATCCTACAACCATCTCATGTTCATTCTTAAGATCAAATGATTTACTTTGCACAATTATAGGTGTATTGTTTGCATAAGTTGCCTTCTTTAATTGTTCCATTGTTAGAAGAGATTGATTTTCTTTAATATAATGAGCATGTACAACATATTCATGGCCTTTCTTAAACAAGTGATATTTATTGTGTTCCATGAAGAAGATTGCTTTACGATCATATAAATAAAGGCTACCTAAGACCATTCCACATGTTTCTAGTGGCACCATATCACATTTTACTTCATCCACATACTTAGATGTAATTGCAAACTTTATGATACATTGCTTTGTTATGGGCAATTTGTGATCTTTGCTTATCCAATTTAGTGAATAGGGTTTGTGATGCATCTTAGTGTTTAATCCCAATTTATTAACCACTTATTTTGAAATTAAGTTAGATTGAGATCCACTATCTATCAATGTATCGATCTTAGTATGTTTCATTGTGACCCCTATATGAAACAATTTACTTCTTGAATCAAAACCATCACCAATTTTACATGACAAACCAACTGTCGTGATTTTAGTCTCATCACCTGAATCATACCCCAAGTTTGTTGGTCATGTTGTTGTTGCAACTTTTTGCCTCCCTTTCCTTTCTTTGAACCACTTCGGTTTCTTCTCTGGGTGCAATTTCCAGCAATGTTCATCATCGTGCCCTTCTTTCTTCCAATGCTTGCAAGAGAGCTTCTCTTCCTTCATTGTCATTGAATTTGATTTCTTCCCATTCCCTTTTCCTTTTCCATATTTCTTTGAATATGATTCCCATGATACACCAACTCCAATTTTCCCTACTTCAATATACGTTGCTTGCACAAAAACCTCATCAATATTAGTAGCTCCAAACATAAATACATTATTATGAATATAAGCAGGAAAACCTCCTATATACTTTATAAGAGTTTCTTGTGTAGTCAATGGAACATCTAACATCAAAGCCATCTTAGAAAATTCATCTGTATATTCCTGCACCGACTGTCCTTTTCTTAAGACTTTGTCATTCAATTAAAGCCTTCTCCTTATACCCCAAAGGATAGAGCTACTTTCTAAGTGCGGAAATAAAATCATGCCATGATGGAAAAATCTTACCAATTTGCACTGTGCCTTCAAGATGAAGTGATGTCAATCTGATTTTGGTTGCCTCGTCTTTGATTTGTTTCACATTACAATATACCTCCATCTATCTAACCCAGTTATCAAGTTTCTCATCATTAACATCGCCATCGTACATAGGCAAAACAAATTTTACATCAAGTTTAAGTAATGGCATATCAAGCTTATGTTTATGAGAATGTTTTCTTGCAGTAGAAGTTGAACTTGTACTTGAAGAAGAAGAATATGATGGAGGTGAAGGAGGTGAAGGAGGAGATTTTGGAGGGTCCTCTCCTTCTTCACTTTGTATTGCTTTAAATATTCCCCTTGAACCGATCTCTTTCGTTCCAAGTAATCATCATACGACACTTTTACCATCTCCGACATGGCAAAGAAAATTCTTTGAAACTCTTTTTCGTTTTGAGAAAGTCCTTCCAATGTCATATTCTCACTTTGAGATGTCCTCTTTCTTGATCCAATATCTGGATCCCCTTCTACAAGATCATCTTCACCACGACTTAGATTTTCCCTGGTAATCAAGCAAACTCAAAAAACCAACTGTCAACCTGATCTAATACCACTTGATCTAAAATTGATATTTTAAAGACTTTGGTTAAGTTTATGCATGAGTTGATATACCATTTAGGAATTAAGAGAGGAAGATTAATGAAAGAATGTTGCAGCCATATAAGAAGTAAAAACAACAAACCATAACACCAAGATTGATAACGGAGTTTGGCACAAGTTTGCCTACGTCTATGGGCCTTTGTCTCAGTGGGGAAGGTTTCTTATTAATCTTCAATGCTTTAAGAATACAAAAGAAAGGCTTACATAACAACTCCTGAAACCACCTTTCGGATCTGCAACTTCTGGACAAAAACAGACATCACCATTGGCTGGAATAGGAAATTCTGAGACCTTTGTGTATGAAGTCGGTTATGCTTGGCTCGACATCTTGGGCTCTGGAGGCACTTTTTTGTTCGGTTACTCAGATGCAGAAACAAAAGCCATATTCAGACTCCCCTCAAAATTATGCAACTTTTGAGTATAAAGTCGACCTGCTTCTGAATAGGCCCTCGAGCCCTCCCCTCGGCATGAATCCCAATGTTCTACCCTATTAGATTTGTACAGTCCGTATAGTCTCAAACTGCATGCCAAAAAACTTTTTTTTCTCGATTTTTGTGCTTGGCTAAATAATCCAGTCTCCACCAAATTTAGCGACAATTAGCCATATTTAGCGAGATTCTGCCAGATTTGGTGGTAACTGCCAAATTTGGTGGAAACTGCTAGATTTGGCCTTCCAAAAGGTGCCACATGGCACCTCCTCATTGGGCCATGTGTCACCTTGTCATTGGCTCGAGCCACATCATCTTGCACAGTCAGTGGCGACGTGTCATCCATATGGCCATGTCAGCCTGCAAGTCATCTACCACGTATCATCCGTACAACCATGTCATCCTGCCCAGTCAGCATTTGTACCACCACGTCAACGTTTTGTATAGTGCCACATCATCATCTGTACAGTGCCACGTCATTGTCTGTATAATGCCACGTCGGCATCCGTACAGTTCCACGTCAACATTTGTACTACCACGTTAGCATTCGTATTACCACACCTCACCCTGCCACATCAGCATTTGTACTGCCACGTGTCACTTATGTATGGTGCCACGTGTCACTTCTGTACAGTGCCACGTGTCACTTCTGTACAGTGCCATGTGTCACTTTCATACAATGCCAACTCAGCCTGAAACCACCAAAAATGCATGCCACATGTCAGCCTTTGGTGTTGCCACATGTCATGTTGACGTTAGTATGACGTACGGCTGACATCATATGTCATATTGTTGACATCATCCATTGACTTTGACTTTTTTCCTTGTTTGGGAAAAAGTTCAGATCGCCATAACTTTCGCATACAGTGTCAATTTTCGAAAAAAAAATTATATGGACGGAATCGACACGATGAGCCCTATGCAATGGCGCTAGTTTCATCTGATTCCGAGAACTTTGATTTTTAGACCTCCTTGGATCCATTTTGGATCATGAGTGCATCAACAACTTTATTTTCCTTTCCTTTGATATGCTTGATGTAAAAGTCATACTGACTTAAAAATTCCATCCATCCTGTCTTTCTCGCATTCAAAGTTGGTTGTTCAAAAATATATTTCAAACCACTATAGTCTATCCTTAGTTCAAATATCTTTCCCATGAGATAATGCCTCCACATCTTCAATGCATGAACTATGGCATCAAGCTCCAAATCATGTGTGGCAAAATTCTTCTCATGTTCTTTGATCTTTATGGACTCATAACAAATGACATGTCCATTTTGAGTGAGGACTCTACCAAGTCTTTCCCTGCATGCATCTGTACATACCATAAAAATCTCATTTGGGTCAACAATCTTTAAAATAGGTGTACTAGTAAGTAATTCTTTTAGCAAATTAAAATTATCTTCACACTCTTTTGTTCATTCAAATTTAATTCCCTTCTTTTGTAAAGAAGTGACAATGTGAGAAATTTTGGAGAATTATTTTATAAATCTCATGTAGTATACGGCTAATCCCATAAAATATCTAACTTCTAAAACATTTCTTGGTGATGACCATCCTCTAATGGCTTCAATCTTATATGGATCCACTGTTATGCCTTCTTATGAAATAATGTTCCTTAAATAATGGATTTGTTCTTGGTAGAAAGAACACTTGCTTATCTTGGCATACAACTGATGTTCCCTCAACACTTGCAACACCAACCTCAAGTGATGTTCATGCTCTTCCTCAGACTTAGAATAAATAAGTATGTCATCCAACTACACGATGAAAAACTTATCTAGATAATTTATGAACATACCATTAATTAAGCACATAAAGACAATCGGTGCATTGGTTAGTCCAAATGACACCACTATAAATTCACAATGTCCATACATGGTTCTAAAGGTTGTATTATTAATGCATTCTTCCTTGATTCTTACCTTATGGTATCCTGATCTCAGGTCTATCTTTGAAAAATATATTTTCCCCTCTTATTTGATCAGAGAGGTCATCAATTCTAGGTATAGGGTATTTGTTCTTCGCAGTGGTTTTATTTATCTATTTAAAGTTAATACACAGTCTCAATGTTCCATCCTTCTTTTTGACAAAGAGTATTGGTGCTCCCCAAGGTGAAACACTTGGGCGTATGTACCCTTTATTCGACAATTCCTTCAACTACATTTGCAATCCTTTAATTCCAGTGTACTCATTATGTAAGGATTTTTTGATACTAGGGAAGATCTTGGTACTAAGTCAATTGAGAAATGTATTCCCCTCTTTGGTGGCAATCCTCGTATTTCTTGGAATACATCTTCAAACTCTTGCACTACTGAATAATATTCAAGGCTTCACCCTTTTGTATTTTATGGCTCCTCCACATGAGTTGCATACAATTGACATCCTTTCCTAAAACATATCTTCAGCTATAAGACTGAAATATCCCTTATAGAAATGGGTCTTGGAATTCCTTTCACATTTCTTTATTTCCTTCTTCATTAAGACATGTAAATGTCTTGTTATAAAAATATAGTATAACATGATGTTGGTCCAACCGATCCATTCCAATTAGGATATCATGCGGATGATATTCATATCACCATTAGTATTCATTCCATTCAAATTTATTGGAAAACTTTTAACAGTTTCATTGATCCTCTTTTGGTCCCAGTGGCTAGCTGAACCAAACTTGATTTTTCAAGCTTAATTTTCTCCAAATGTAATATGTCCACTATTTTAGGATCAATGTAACAATGACTTGCTCCTGAATCAATTAAAATATCAACAGGTTCATTAATTATCTTACCTTCCACGTCTATCATATTGGATTGGTATTATGCTTGTCGATCTACTAAGGTTGCATATATTCTTCCCATGTCCTCTATTGTTGTAGCCTTTTGGAGGTTTTTCAATGTATTCACTTTTTCTTCTCTCTGAGCAAAATATGTGTACATGTGACATTCTTTTCATCCCCAACATTTGATTGGTGGTCTTCCCATTTTTCCCAAGGGGTCTTCTCTCTTGGGTTCATTCTTAGCAAACTGATCTTGTTGATTTTTATTAGGGGAGTTTTTGTTAAAAGAAGGTTTGAATACATGTACTTATCCTTTCTAATGGTCTCTGTCAAAGTCTTAGGCTCATCATATTGAATCTTCTCTTTATAGAAAGATGGAAATCCACTCAAAAACCTTTGTATCTTCACCTTTTCATCCTGTATAAATCCCACATACTTCAACAATCCCAAGAATTTTTTTTCACATCCTACCATGGTCATGCTTCCCAACCTGAGTTCAAAAAAATTTTGCATATTCTTGTCATAGAAGTGCTATAAAAGATACTCCTTTTGAAAATATCTCTTCAACTACTTCCAAGTGATATTACTCTCATTAACGTGTTCAACTTGCTTCAATTGATCCCACCACATAGCAGCTTTTCCATGCAAATGGTATGTTGCAATTATGGCTTCTAGGTTAGATGAGTAGTTGTGCAACTAAAAATACTTCATTATTCCCATAAACCATGATTCAACATCATCTTCCCTATCTCTTTCACCATCAAATAACGGTGGCTTAAGCTTCCTCATCTCTCCTTGCAAACTTTCCAATTCATGTCTTCTTCTTTGGTGCCTAACAGGAGACACATCTGGATTGCTTACAGAGTCTTTAGATGCATAAAATTTTCTTGTTGAATAAGTAGGTGAGTGATGTATATGAATTCCATTAGAAATTCTTGAATGACCATCTCTTATGTAGTTATCTCTTCTTTCATGATACTTGCCTTCTTCCCTGTGTCTTAAGTCTGATGCATTATTTGCCTGCCTATGCAACTGATTTAGGCTTTGCATCATTTGAGCACTTATTTTGTTTTTTTCTCTCATCATATTTTCATTGTCTACTTTGTAACTTTGTACTTCTATTCTCAAGCTTCTCACCGTCTCTTTTAATGTTTCATGTTCCCCTCTGCTCAAGTGCCCATTTGATTCTGTCTCTGCATCACCAACACTAATATTTTGACCTTTGGCTTCTTTCTCATGAATGAAGGCTCCCTCTCCCTCCTCCATGTCCAAAATTTTCATTCTTATCCTTAATTGATATGTTTGTATCCCTTAATTCTTCAAAATGTGCAAGCAACCATTTTTTATAGAATTTTTCATATTATAGAAATTTATCAATTAATGCTACATGTCCTTTTCTGCTTAATTCATGAATAATTATATCATAGTTCTTCTCTTAACCATCTTTTCAATGATTATTCTCTTGCTCAATTCTAAGTCTTGAGCGGAAAGTTATTGATAGAAAAGGCAATGAAGGATGATCCATTAGCACATGCAACGTCATAGCTTCATTGTTCAGCGATCGTCCGATCATTCCTTCAGATTAATCTTGAACGTTGATCTATTTTTATTTGGATTGAATCATGATCATAAATCTATGTTGATGAGTTCACCGTGGATCTAAGGTAGATCTCTTCTTAATTTGAAACTTCCACAACCTCCAAATTACACCCTCAAGTTCCACCGTACTCATTTTGCACCTATACTTAAAATATTTTCAATCCTTTCTCCATGGGTCTAAGGCATATCTTTTCATACCTTTGTGGCCTACAAAATGTATTTGTGCATTCCACCACACTCATTTTGCACCTATACTTAGAATTTTTTCTAAGTATTTCATCATGGATCTATGAGACATCATGAACCATCGAATCTCTCTCCCTCTGGGCCGTCCAATATGTGACAAGTGTTGACCTCTTGGGCCATTCGATCTGTGACACATGGTAGTCTACTAGATCGTGGGATCTGTGACATGTGTCGATCTCCTGGGCCATGATATATGTGACACGTGGCAATCTCCTAGTTCATTGAATCTATGATGAGTGGCGATCTCCAAGATCATCCGATCAATTCCTCATACTTGGACATTTTTCCATATCTCACTGCAAGAGCGGGTCTATGGAATTTTCCCAATTCTTATATCTATGACCTTGTTTGTCTTACAAAATCTTGATACTTATCCATTTTTTAGATCTCACCACGCTCTGTGGCATCTATATTCTTCGCTTATTCATGATTTCGTATGTATGACCGATCCACTCTTGGTACTTAGTTGATTTTCGAGATTTCACCACGGATCCACGAGATAACTCCATTCTACTGATTCCTTCTTGATACTTATCCATTTCTTGAAACATCTATGTCCAACCGATTCTTGGTACTTAGTCATTTTTCAAGATCTCATCGTGGGTCTCTTACATTTAGTCAATTTTCAAGATTTCACCACGGGTTCACGAGTCTACAACAATTTCGTTCAATCTTTCGCGATCTCGTATGTCCAACCTATTCTCCATACTTCGTTGATTTTTGAGATTTCATCACGGGTTCGTGCTCATTTATTCACACACTCTCGATTCTTCGTCGTGCTCGTTATCTCCACGATGTCTTGTTACTTAGTTATTTTTCAAGATCTCTTGTGTTGATGTTCCATGTGAGGTATCTTCCATGTGGGCATCTTCTTCACTTTCCAGATGACATGGAATCGATACATGTCCTAACACATGGCACTATGCATGGAATCTGTAGAGCTTCTTGTTATAGTACTGACATGGACTCCCTCTGATGTAGCACTTATCTTGCTAGACACGTAGCGCGGATGAGGTTGTTATTAAATCATTGAAGTGGTCGAACTATCCCATCGAGTATCAGCCCTAATCCTTTGATCTTAGCCATTGATATCTGATGATCAATGATTAAGATTTAACTGTCTCCAGATCCACAATTATTCATCACAAAAATTAATGCCTCACATGGGGTTCCATACTCGCTCGTTCTCATTTAACTATGTAACACCCTCTTTTCTTTATAAACCATTTGTATTTTTTTTCCTTATATATATATCGATTGTCTCCATTCACGTCAGTCTAAGCAGTCGGGACCTTCTTTTCACGCTTGACACTACTCAGATCTGTAGTAAGATTTGTTCGGCTTTCCATCGCTCCACTTCCTTTAATCTTGTGCAACCCTGAATCTATTTCATGCATAGATAAACACATATAACTCTTTCATAAATTCAACAATGCACAGTCGAATTTGCATTCAAATACTCCTCAACGTATAGGGGTGTTCTCTACTTCCTCTGTCTTGCTCGATTTACAAACTATTTCCAACAAAATCCTCATGCAAACAACTTCTATTGTCCTGAAGCGAAGTAATCAATTTCCAAATAAAATCTCGATCATGTAATGGGCCTTTAAGGCCCGATGCTATAACCTGTAGCTCTGATACCACTCTGTAACATACCCAACCACTAGCATGCTGGGTTTTTCTACTTCAAAATCTAATTTCAAGAACTGATTCGAGTTCTGATAACCATTAATTAATAAAGAAGCATGAAATACATGCAATAATAAAGATCCATGTTAGACTTTAAAAGAATGCTTAATCATGTAATGCACATCCATAACCAGCAAGCAGGCACATTAAAGATACATATCTTAGAAATAATATTCGATACACAACAGAAATAAATACACAAGCAAAGGAAACCATGGCATAGAGCACTTATCCTAAACAAACCAATCACTAGTTGGTTGTAGACCAAGGACGTTCCAACCAACCTCAACAGCAGGTCACCCTCAAGCCAGGGCTATGAATCCACAAGGACAGGTTCTAGAACGACACTCTGCTTCCCAAACCAGTTAGCACTCAATCTCTCACAGATTCATCAACACATGACAATCCAAAGTACACCAACTCTCCTCTCTCCATCCTACACAACCCAAAGACAATGAACCCCCTTCACTATCACGCAGTCCCTCAAGATGTTCACTTCTTTCCAGAGATCTAGTGCATCTGGTCAAGAATCTCCATGCTAGGACTCTCATGATTCATAGTTGTGAACAGTATTTAGCACATGCCAATGCATCTCAGGCATACAAGCATGAATTCATGGTTGTCATATAGCAGTAATTACTACAGCCAACAAAACAATGGCTTATTTCCTTTGACAGTTCGCCCTCGTGTCCCAACAAAGAACAATTGAAGAATAATGAATTGAAAGAGTAAAATGGAGAAGAACAAGTGAACCCATGAACAATGAAGAAGAATCATGAGAAAGAACCCCCAAACAAAGGAGAGGTTTATATAGTTTCTTTGAAATCAAGAACCACATGGCATTTTACCCAAGAAGCTCATGTAACCACTTCTTTCTCCCCAAAATTACAAGATGGGTAAATAAAATATAATGTAAAGACTTAGCCACTTTAACCCCCTCTGTTGTGGGATCATAGCCCCCTGTAACTATGTCATTGTCCGTCTTGCAGCCATTGATGTATTTTTATTATTTGCAATGTTCAAAGTGTTACATTTCCTAGGCACTCTGACCTTTTTTAATTGCTCAAGCACTTCAACCTTTCATCAAATAAACAAAATACATTATTAATATGGGGACTCAAATCGGGGTATTACACCACATTCCTATCCCACTACTTGGACTCATAAGTATTGACTAGTCAAGCCTTGGCCTTGAGCTCTGCACCAGAAATATTTACAATGCATTTCACGTTCCTACAATTATGGGTCATTACATATCAACATGCATGGATTGACTCCCATCATATAAACCACTTTCTATGAATAATACTTTCTTTAACATATTATAATCCAAGGGTCAAAACTAGAATATTGCAAGGGACCTTCCAAATGAAGTCGGAAAAGGGTGGTGGAATCGTAAGGTTCCAAAAAGTGAAGGTATGAAAGTAGGTTCAATATCCACAAGTATGTATAGAGGTGGTGAAATACAGGGCATTAATTACACCTATGTTTTCTAAGGGCACTCACCATGAGCCATAAGTGAGATACCCTAGTGGAAAACCTAGAGATTGGTCACTAAGTTTCCTATTTACACTATGTAGTTGGATGGAACAAACTTACCTTAACCTTGGCAAGCCACTTGAAATTGGCATGCATCTATGAAATGGAAAGGATCCTCACTACAAGGATCTTTCCCAGTCAAGTACATGTCTAATAAACCATTAAAACCAGGCTAGCATTTCTTAAAGTCCACCATATGAAAGTGAGAGGCAATGTTGAAATCCCCACTTCAAATCGTACGCCCTTCAATTGTACACTCTCTTGTAAAAAGGATGGGCTCTTCTCGATTTCAAAAAGATGTTACAAAGGACTTTTATCCCAATTAATGAATTGTTGCTTGGAGTTTTATATCCCTAGGGAGTTTAAAACCACCCTTTCAATCCTAAGCCCAAGGCCCTAATTTGATGTTGGTGTGAAAAATGTAAAATGGTTGGTTCATTTTAACATGTTAATATATTTTATATGGTAACTTTATGTGCACAAAGTTATGAGCATTTACAGAAAATAAATATTTGAAAATAAATGGTTGAACAAGAACGATACATTTTAGGGTATGTTGCTTATATATGGTAACTTTGTGTGCACAAAATGATGAGCATTTATAGAAAGTAAATATTTGAAAATAAATGATTGAATAAGAAGATGATGATAAGAATGTAAATATGATTTTATTTTTATTTTTCCTTAATTGTAAGGAAAATGGATTCCCACAACAACATTCAACAAAATACAATAATCCCTCCTGAATGGGGTGCCATCACAAGATATCACCTGCCATGTTTCACATGCGTCGATGAGAATAGGAGTTGCCCTACTTGGTGAATGAAGGGATATTGAACATTGTGGTTAAACACTCCCAGATAAGGGAAATGATCGCCTTGGTAATGGGGCAATTCTCTCCCATGAAACGCATTCATCATCTTCCTGTGAATAGATATGATGATTGGTTCTGCAATGATGGATGGTAGTTATGGTGACATTGGAGATAAATTTTGGAATTCTAGCTCGATTTGGTCAATGGTGAGGTGCTTTGCAAGGTCATCCCTTCTTTGCTTAGTCTGGATGGTTGTGAGGTTCTTTGATAGTGGGATAGGCTCATGGTGAGTGTGAAAATCATGTTCTCTCATACTAGTTTTATTCATGTTATATGCACTCTCTACTATTAGGCTTAGTACAACACAATATATTTTTGTATAGCCAAGAAACTATATTTAAGGTTGGCAAGAACATTAAGTCAATCACTAGTTAATTTTTTACCCTCAGCAAACCCGGTTTCCTTGGTGAAAGGTGGCTAAGGGATATGGTTGTAAATTTTACTATACATTATCAATAAAATAGAATTGCTAATTTACAAAAAATAAAAATAAAAATCAAGTAAATTAGTTCCTCAATGAAAACTCTATCTTATGACCTAAATGCGGAACTTGTGTAAAAATGCTACAAAATTCATGTGCACATGCTAAAAACAATCAAACACAAGTGCCTATGCATTTAATAGCAACAAAAAACCATGAGCCAAGAATAAAAAATGGAATTGCTTTAGTTTTAAGGTGAACTTCACACTTACCATGAGGAAAAGGCTCTGAAATATGTGTGGTTGTGCATAAGATATAAAAATAGAAATGTGAGTGCATATATACCCAAAAACTTGAAAAAATCAAGGAGAAACATAATCAACACAAAAGGATGAATGGGACCTTTAGGTAGGTATGACTATAATCCAATGACAAAAAATGGACCATGGGAAATCGTAGGAAAGTTCAATCTAATGAGAGGAAAAAAATTTAAGAACTTGTCCCCAATGGAGTCACCATTCCACTATTGTGGAAATTTACTCAACTACTCAAGCAAAGACCTCTAACACTATTGGATTGGTCCAATAATAAGCATCCAGTAAATGCAAATAATCATTTCCCTGGGAAAACAAGAAATGGGATGTGAGACTAAAGTTAAAATAAAGGAAGAAAAAGGAATTGATTTGGAAGCACTTCCTTGAAGGTTTTGAATCAAGCGGTTTAGTTGGAGGAGCATTGGGAGAAAAATATTGTCTTCAATAAGAATCCTTGAGTATACCTATAATCAATAGAACTAGAAAACTACCTTCCTCTACACAAGTTAACTTTAATAAAAGATTGCTCATGAATTAATAATAAATCAAAACATGGAATCATTGCCCAAGTAGCTTGCATAGAATGCAAATAATTGACATATAATGTGATGGGATGAAGATATTAAATTGTATTACTAAAGGAAATGAATACATCAAAGATGTTACTTGGCATGTGCAGTAGTGATTTCGATCCATCTACTTGGGGTTCATTCCTGAAAATGGCTCATTATGGCATCACAGGCACTCAACAACATAATCATCCATTATCTCCCCTAGCAACATGGATTCTGAAGGTGGAAAAGTAATTCCTCAAGTAGTTATATTTATAATTGAGCAAGGGATCCTCTTGGGTAGATGTGGATGACAACAAATTGTGATTTCAAGGAGATGGATGATAACAAATTGTGTTTGAAGGAGATTTTATTTGGTGTCTAACTCTCTTGACATATTTGGATGTAGATACTTGGTTGGGCCATGAGTCTTTTTGTTTTTCATTGTATTTGAGGAACCACCTAGGCTTTGGGGGATTTTACGTCCAAGCCACATAGTTATGTTGATATGATTAAGTTATAGGTGACCAATATTTTGTTTGCTTGTGACAAACATTGAATGTAAGGATGTGAAGGTCCTATGGAAAACAAAATAAGATGATTCTAACCACTAACAAGATTAGTCACATGAGGATGAAAACTAAGCATGTGAGAAGGCACCAATACACAATATTGTGTGTCACAAATGTGAATTAGTTTAGCAAATAATAGTCAGGCCTGTGTAAAATCTTGGAGCACCATGTGTGGATGATAACATGGAATTACATTGAGAATTGAGGTGATTATGTTAACATGGAACAAACCATTGGGACATTTAGAACATTAAACTCATGGTTTATTTTTTGAGTCCAAGTTTATCACTGAATTTATAGAAAGTGGCATAACTACCCTCACACGCAAAATTGAAAGGTTAATGGATAATTACTAAGGATGATCAATGACTTGAAGAAATTTTTGGAATCAAGCAATAAATGAAAATTCAAAAATTTCACTGTCAATATTGAGATTTCCTTGATCTAATCCATGTGAACTTTCAGCCTTAGGGATGATATAAAATATTAAATTAAAATAGTAATATTGAACTCCCCTTCAACCCAATTTCACATGCTATCCCAAGAGAATAAATAGCATGCAATTTTACTTCAATACCACAATGTTACAACCCTTGGGGTACATGCTTCAAGGCATATAACAGATCTCAAATGTCTTATTACATCAGATTGTAACAACAAAAAATCTGATCTATCTTCAATAAATGTGTTCAATCACTTAAGTTCAACTATATGTTACGTCAAATCAATTTGTACAACAAATGATGGAATCTACCCAATCAAGAAGATAACATAAGATAGAAATGAAATATGCAAGTACACAATATGCTAGAAACTTCATATATTTATAAAATACGAAGTATAAGTGCATACCATAGATTTATTTCAAAGTTGGTACAAGTCAATCTCTTTGAACCCCGGCTAGGTAAACCATAGAAAACCTTAGCCGTATTACAAAATGAGCTAGATCACTAAATGAGGAAAGCATAGATAGGGTTGAGTCACATAACCAATCTCAAAGGAAGATACTCACAATAACATAATATGATATTATCAATGAATAAATAGTGCATTTATTACAATGGATTTTACCTCCTTATATATAATTCTTAACTAAGACTTATATTCTAATAACCCCTCTTAAGGCTTACAATATTGAAAGAAAAGCATACTAGTTGGTGACAAACGCATACCAATTGAACACAAAAAACATATAACCAAACACTCTTCGGAAGCTTCTTCTTTGAAAATAGTTCTTGGACCAAGTAGAGCTCCATCAAGTTGCCTCGTAACCCTCGTAAAGGTATAACTCCCAAGACAAATTCTCGAGCTCTCGGATTCCACCTCCCTAAACTCTCAAATTATGAGTCTCCGGAATTAAATTACTAGACAACAGTCCACATGCATGTATCGTAACCTCATTATTGACAACAGTCTGCATGTATGTCTCAAAACCCTAATGAGGGATAATCCCAATATCCACAAACTCCCGAAATATCTGGGAAACCATCCATTATAAGTTGTATCTACAATATATCCCTTCTTATCTTCAAAATTTTGGCTTCTTGAAATTCATAGAATGTATTTTCTTCAGTAATATCATCGCCACTATAAGCATTAGATAGATCTTTAATAATGGCTACATTTGCTACATGTGGTTTATCTTTGACTTTTCCTTGAGAATATCTCTGACTTGAAATCTATAGTTCCAAGCCATGTAACCTATTTTCTTGTAATAATAGCATTCCACCTCTCCATCGTCTTTAACTGATCTGTTATGATTGTTTCCTGAGTATAATGCAATCTCAGGTTTAGTATCACCTTTTCTATCGCATGTAATGGCTCTTTTCTTCAACTAAGAGAGATAAAATCGTGTCTTATATATTTTGAGAACACATAACGGTGATCCCTTGATCTATCTTTTCTAGCAGCATCCCTAGGTATTCATGTGCATGCAAACTCCATGGCTCTCAAACTGTTGGAGTCACAAGAGTGGAAACCTTGTCTTTCAAAGGCCTGATATTCTTGATACAGTTTCAAACTCCTAGACTCTTCCCTGCTCTAATACCATATTACAAAATGAGCTAGATCACTGAATGAGGAAATCTTGGGTAGGGTTGAGTCACATAACTAAGCATAAAAGAAGACACTCACAATATGATATTATCAATGAATAATTGGTGCATTTATTAGAATGGAGTTTACCTCCTTATATATCATTGTTCACTAAGAAAAGCATTTCCACTTATGAATGCGGGATAGACTACTTCACACAAAAAGTGAACATTAACATGTCCTAGAGTCATAAACTAAATTTATTACATAGCAAGCATTATATTATAATAATCCACCAAGTTCACCTGGCTATGAACACATGTAACCAAAGTTAGTCACTCAACCAAAGATCCTCAACAAGCTAGCATAAAAACCAAAAAATATTCCTTGACACAGAAAAAGCATCTCCTTCTCTTCTCTTCCACAACACAAGCATAAGAGGTACCACTAGGGTTTCCAAACTCCTTAGTCTTCTTGTATTGGAAGAGATACAAGATAAAATTATATTTTTGCCTCTCCAAGATTTATCACAAACCCTAGCTTATTTGCCTCTTTAGGGTAAAACACTAACCCTAAAATTTCCCTTGAAATTCCTCCAAGAACCTAGCACTCTAGGACAAAGAGAGATAACACAATGAAGAGTAAAAAAGAGAGAGGTGTAGTCCACTCCTCACATCTCCAATAAAAGTGTGTGATGAATGGATGAATAATGAGTCTCTCTCCTCCCTCTATTTAGATGAGAGGTGAGGTGGGCCAACAATGTAAAGTGGACCTAGTCCACTACAACAACATAACTACAGGAAGATATATGCCCAAATTGGAAGTGCTCCAACTCTAGGTGACACATGTCAATCTCCAAGCCATGCACATCCAACAAGGATCCAAGGCATGAATGCTCCATGAGACGTGTCCAATGCTCCACCTCCAGAAGAATCCAAAGCTCTAATGCTCCTCCTAATCCATGTTGTCCTTTAGTTCCACCCCACCTACATGATCACTCCTCAACCTAAGCATCCTTAAGTCAAGTACAAGCCTCCATGCAAACAACGAAGTGTGTCCATGTTGTTTAGGACTCAACTCCTTCCTCTGGGATGTTAAACACTCCTCCTCCAAATCAAGTCATCATCTAAGCAAGCAAGCAACCTCCATGTGCACATCATGAAGAAATTCACCAAGCTCCATAGGTCTACAACGCTCCAAGGAAGAATGTCACACAAGCATCCATAGAGTGTCTAGCAATCAATAAACGAGCTACCTCCCATATGTATGTCCATCATGACACAACCAAGGGTCATCCATAAACTAGGCACCCCACATCACATGAAGCACCATAAAGCATGGTGTAAAAACTTTTGGATTATCCTTGAAAGTTAACATGACCTTGGTAGAATTAATCATTGAAGTAGCTACTTGTATATCATGCATGAGTACCCTTTATTGTTAAGGGGATAAGTTGGATAAGATGAGATAATCTATGAGGTTCCTTGAGCCCATTATACATTGTATGAATATTGGTTTGAATAGATATCATATCTTACATGCCATAGTGGTTGTGAATGCATTATGAAACATAAATCTATTAACAGTTTTTAGAGTGGAATTTTGTGTTGTATAGTGTGAGATTACAACCATTGCAGGCTAAGTTTTAACCATATGTAAATTTACTATCCTTTGTAATTTTCCAATCAACAAAGGTAGTGCTTTTGCATTCCTTGTGTTATTATTTGCTTGGTTATTTGATTATGCCATCTATATCCCTTTGTAATTTCTTCTAAAACTACCATAAGTAAGTTGTTAGTATTGAAATTTATAATAGTAGTTGCATGTGCAAGTAACTTTGTTGGGTACTAATCATAAGAACTAGTGTGCCCTTGATTGATCTCTATTCTTCGTCAAAGTAAAGTGATGCATCATATTAGCTAACTTTGGTCATGGAAGCCAAATAATTTTTCACTTGTATCAAACTGGGTGTCTTTATTAGAGAACACATGAGAACATCGTAAGCCTTTAATCCTTTACCCATGAAATTTGGTTGTGTGCATAGAAACCTTTAAGTGCATGACTCACATTGTCAACAATATGTGGTGAAAGATAATATAAATGATTATACGGTCCTTCTTGAGAGTAGATAATATTGTGTATGATATCCTAAACATCGTACTAACTTGATGAGAACTGTGACCTCAAAACAAGAACTCTAACTCTAAAAATCCATATTTTTTGGTTTAAAACACCAAAATCAACCCCTAAATTGAAAAGTGGTGTTAATGGTAGCACCCTTATTTTCAGGGCTAAAATTACTTCCTTTTGCAACCATCACCTAAACAACCTCATAGTGTTTCTAATAAAAATATTAAAACCAACCCTTGAATCAAAAAGTGGTACCAAGAATAACACATTTTTTTCCAAGGTCAAATTCACAACTTCTTTGAAACCATGGCCTTAACAACTTGTATTGTCGCAGCCACAACCTTAAAAATCAACCCCGAAATTGAAAAGAGATGCTCCTAGTATTACCCCCACTTTTTTCCCAAAGTCAAACTTTCAACTTCTTTGGAACCCATGGTCTTGACAACTAGTACCCTTATGACCAAAATCTTAAAATCAGCCCCCGAACAAAAAAGAGGTGCTACTGGTAGCAACCCTTTTTTTTAGCTTAAAATTCTGACATTTTTTAAACCATGGCCTAAAAGCTTGATGATATTGCAAACAAAATAATAAAAAAAGGAAAAAATGATGGAAAAAATAAATAAAAATAAAGAGGAAAAAACAAAAAAGGGAACAAAACCCCCCAAAATAAGGAGAAAATGTTTATTTTTAATAAAAAAATATTTTTTAAAAGATACAGTTAAAAAAAAAATCCCCTTCTCTCCTTTTAACTACATCAAAAAAAACACTACTAAAAAAAAATTAAAATCATATTTAAAACAAATTTAAAAAATGATAATAAAAAATAAAATAAAAATGCAGAACCATTTAAAAAAATTGAAAAAATAAACAACCAAAAAAATAAAAATATATATAAAAAATATCACAAAAACCAATTGTGTTGAGAGGCACTCTACATCCCAATATGTGGGAAATGTTGTCATGTACGTACATAACATAACATTAAAATAATAATAATAATAACATTTAAAAAAATAACAAGTCGCCTCAATTACACATAAGTCAACTCCATTTTACACACACACATATCAAGAATACAATTATCCATCCCAAAACTCAAAATTGGGAGTGGAGAAATTGACGGAATTGCCCGATTCAAATAGCGAAGGCGAACTGAGTAGTGTTTCTTACAAATCCGTCAAATTGAGGGAATAGCATGATGGCATGTTTTACAGGCAGCGTATGCTTGTCATTGATGGCAAGTACAGCAGCGATGATGGCTTGAGTATAGGAAGAATGTGCCAGGCGGGCACCAGAAGTATTTTGGGAAGATGTTGCAGAGCAAGCTCGACAAGATCAGAAGAGATAGTGCAGAAGATTGTTGGCATGTTTACAGGCAGGTGTGCTTGTCTTTGATGACAAGATCAGAGTATGCAACGAAAGCAAAACAGGGACGACGGAAGTTCAGAAGACAAAAGTGCAGAAGTGTACGCAGAGTGCAAGAGCGTGCTTATTCATTTGAAGGCAAACAGGCAGGAAAGGAAGATCAGCAGCGATGATCGAATGGAAAGCTCAGAGCGTTGATCCAACCCCATTTCGAGGTTTCGGATACAGGAATTTGGAGTGTCAAAACACTTTGCAACAAGAATGGCGAAATCGCAATATGATCTGAGCCGTTGGATCAAGGTGTGATCTAGGTCGTTAGATCCAGGAGGTGAATATGGCAGACCACGTCAGAAAGGATAGTCATGGACTGTTGGATCAAGAGGATGCGTGGAAAAAAATCAGAGCACCACAAAGACTCCATTTCGGAATTTCGTAGATTGGGAAATCCAAAGGAAAGAGGTTCAAACTCGCGATACGCGAGATCATGAAAAGATCTTGACCGTCAGATCACCAAGGATTCTAGACCGTTGATCTAAGCTCCATCTTGGAGCTTCGCCTATCGCGACTTGGAGTGATGAGAAACTCCATCACAGGAATCGCGAGATGTGAATTCACGATAAGATCTGGACCGTCAATTCACCAAGAATGTGGACCGTCGATCTGAACTCCATCTCGAAGCTTCGCCTATCACGACTTGGAGTAACGAGAACCTCCATCACAGGAATCGCGAGATGCGAACTCACGATAAGATCTGGACCGTCAATTCACCAAGAACATGGACCATCGATCTAAGCTCCATCTCATAGTTTCGCCTATCGCGACTTGGAGTGACGAGAACCTCCATCTAAGGAACGGTGAGATGCGACATCGCGAAAAGATTTGGACCGTTGATTCATCAAGATCATGGACCGTCGATCAAGGTCGATGAAGATCATGAGTTCGAAGCACCTTTTAGCGCAGCCTGTGGTCGCCGCATGTGGTCACATGGAGGAAGGACCTAGTGCAGATGAGCTCCACCTCGGAATTTCGAGGATCGCATCTGGGAGTGTCGAGACACTGGATCATACGAATGCCGAAATACCAAAAAGGTGAATTGGCGTTGTAATCGGTGGTCACCGCTTGTGGTCATGTAGAGGAGGGAGCTAGAGCATCCAAGCTCCTTTTTGGAGCTCGTGACATGGAGAGTCACGATGTCTCATCGCAGAATCTCTGAATTGCGAAAGTGCGAAACGGGTAAATAACGACAATACCCTTCAGAGTTAATCCAACGGTGCAGTTGAATTTGAGCATAATCGGAGGGCTAATCTTGCTCCTCACTGTGTAACTACTAGAAACCATTGATGGTTTCTTCCAGAGGAGCTGAAGAGTCTCTGGGAATCTTCCAATGGGATGAAGATAGGTCATAGGGGAGATTGACAGCTAGAAGAGGGTTGGAGCCTGTAGCTGAAACAGAGAGGGTGAGCTCGATTGTAACAGAGAAGACGAAGAGTCTCAACTACCAGAGAGAAAAAGGAATCTCGGCATAACATCTAGTGATGATAGACACATGGGTTGAATCGCCAAAGGATCTGAAGAGTCTCCAAGCTTCTTCCAGTAAATGAAGACGATTCTTAGAGGGACTGACAAGTGGATGAGCGTTGAAGTTTGTAACTAAAGCAGAAAGTATAATCTTGACTATGCCAGAGAAGATGAAGAGTCTTGACTGCCAGAGAGGCTGAGGAATCTCAGCATGACATCCAGTGATGTTGAACGCGTGGGAAAACTGCCAGAGAAGCTGAGAAGTCGTAATGATGATCAAAGAGAGCACTCACTGTGAAGAGATGCAGAAGCATTGTGCATATTGCATGCACAAGGTGCACAGAAGCTATAAGAACATGGCACAGAGAAGTGATGAGGTTTTTGTTGTTGCTGTGGGTGATGCATGCAGGAAGACTGTGAGGCAGACGGAGTAGCGATATCTTGCAGAACAGTGATGAGACTAGTAAGTTGTTGTTAAACATTATATCACTGTAATAAGTTTCACTAACACATATTGATAATCTAGGGTGGTAGGGAGGTGCTAGGGAGGACTGGTTTCCTCAGAGGTTCAAGTGGGTGCTTGAATACAGGGAGTAGTAGCTTCCTTCTAGTTGGTGCTAGAGAAACCAGGGAGTAGGTGCTTCCTTCTAGTTGGTGCTAGAGAAACCAGGGAGTTGGTGCTTCCTTCTAGTGGGTGCTAGAGAAAACAGAGAGTTGGTGCTCTCAGCAAGTTGCAGCTTGCAAAAACAGAGGTTGTAGCCTCACAATGAGTTGGTGCTCATATGTATGATAATGTAAAGAATGTAAATAATATTTATCATATAAATAAGAAGAGGTTTTTTACCTTGTATGGGTTTCCTCGGGAAATATTTGTCTCTGTGTTTCTCATATATGTGACTGATGCTGAATGTGCCATTTGTTTATTTCCCTGCATTATTGTGATCATCATTGAGTGCCTTGTAAGGATTTCAAAAGAAGCATAATTGTTTAAGCACGGTAACAACTGATTCACCCCCCATCTCAGTTGTCCAACAATTGGTATCAGAGCCAGCCCCTTTTATCTAAGGGTAGATCCTAGAGCTTAAACATGTCAATCCATGAAGGAAATTCAACCAATAAGGCCCCTCTATTCAATGGAACAAACTTTGGCTTTTGGAAAGTTAGAATGAGAACCTACATAATGGCTTTAGGTGCAGATGTCTGGGATGTGGTAGATACTAGTTATGTAAAGCCAGTTGTGCTAGCTAATAAGGATGACAAACTAGAATTTAGCTTCAACTCTAAGGCTATGAATGCTATCTTGAGTGGGCTTGCAAAAGCAGAATTCATAAAAGTTATGCACCTGGGAACTGCCAAAGAAATGTGGGACAAACTCATTAGCAGTTATGAGGGTAATGAGAAGGTAAAGGATGCAAAGCTTCAAACCTACAGAATACAGTTTGAACAGTTGAATATGAAGGAAGATGAAACTGTTGGAAAATACTTTCTAAGAGTAGAAGAAATGGTAAATGCAATGAAGGCACTTGGTGAAACAATTGAGGAACCTTCTTTAGTTCAGAAAATCTTGAGATCTCTCCTAGATAGGTTCAACCCAAAGGTCTCTGCTATAGAAGAACTTAATGATCTAAAAACCTTGGAGTTTGATCAACTTCTAGGAACATTGACTACATATGAAATGAGAATAGTTAAAGATAAGCCCACCTCCAGAGAAGCATCATTTAAAGCAGACAAGAATGAGGATTCTGAGCCCGATGAAATTGAAGCAAAATTTGTGAAGAGACTGAAGAAGGGATCAGGCAAATACAAAGGTAAACTGCCTTTCAAATGTTTCAACTGTGGTAGGATAGGTCATTTTGCAAATAAATGTCCCCACAAAGGAAAGGATCAGACATGTGATGATGAGGAGAAGTACAAACATAGAAATTTCTTTAAAGAGAAAAACTTTAAGAAGAAAAGTCTGTGCATAAACAATGATGATGATTCTTCAGATGATGAAGAAAATGACTCCTCTATTGAAGATAAACTAAATGACTTCATACTTATGGCCAAAGAGGATTATGATAATAAAAGCACAGGGAGTGATGTTAATGAAGAAAAAGTTGTGGCTGACATGGAAGGAAAATTGATCAGTGCACTGGAAGAGATTGACAGACTAAGAATCAAGAACAGAAAGTAAAGACAATTGCTAATACAGTTCGAGAAAGACAGTAAAAAACCTGATGAAGACCTTTTCCTACTAAAAGTAGAATTGGAAGAGGCAAAGAAAATCAAAGACATTCTGAAACAACAGTTATCAGAAAAGAAGGCAAGATGTGAAGCATTAGAACAAGAAGTAGTGAAAACTAGGAAAGAGATGGAGAAATTTCAAGCCTTGTGCAATCAGAATCTGTCAAGTATCAAAGCCTCAGAAGGATTAGCCACCATTCTGAATCAGCAAAGGAATGTAGGGGCCGAATAGATTTAATGTCAAATAATTACATAAATTGTAACAGTATTGATTTCAAAAAATTCACTAATTTCTTTTAATTGAGCAAAACAGTAAAATTCAAATATTCCTTTAATTGAGCACATTCGCATATAAATTTATCAACAAATAATAAAATTTTATAGCAAAATAAAACAAATACAAAATTTAAATTACCTCGATCTGATGCCAACCCTCCGCTTTCCACTTGTCCTGTTGATTGTTGTTGAACTGTGTAAACACTGCCCAAAACCTTGTTCCACCCTGCCAACTAGGACAACTTCCTAGCTCCAGGATATCATACGGATATCCTGGCCCCCGTGCCCAAAACCTCCAGCAAACCGGTGTCTGTACTGATCCAATCCAACCACCGAACTCAACTCCCCTCCCTGCAATCCAAGAGAGCCCCAAAATCAATCCCCATCTCCCATAGAATGATAATCCCCTTCGTAAACCTCCTCCCCCTCCATATCCTTCCTTCACCGCCTCTTGCATTTACTTCCTTATCCACCCATTTATTACCTTATCCCCTCATAATTAATTTCTTATCCCTTTATATTCATTGTCTTATCCCTTCCCGTGTACGTAAGTATTTAGCAAATTAACTTATAATTTATTATCCCTATTAATTTAATACCCATGTCAATAAATGTAACATGTAATTAATTAATCAATTAATTAATCAAATTGCAACCATTAATTAATTAATAATTATTTAATTAGTATCATTATACCAATCTTGTTTAATTAATACTATATTAAGACAATTAATCCCCTAATTAATTTTTACTTAATAATCCTTAAACATTTATTCAACTAGGGTTGTTACATACACCCACCCTTCAGGAAACTTTGTCCCGAAGACGGTTGTTACATACACCCACCGCTTATGCTACTGAAGACGGTTTCCACATCCGCACCATAGCTCTTATCTTAGGGTTCAATCCATAGACAAAGCGCTCTGCCTGTCATTGGTCATTATCCATATACGAAACATATTTGACCAGTTGCATAAAACTGTTCTCATATTCTTCTACAGTTTTGTTTCCCTGTACTAAGGCATGAAATGCCCCTACCTGTTGTTCCTCGTAGTATGCTAGTAGATATTTCCTTCGGAACCTCTCCTTGAAATCCCTAATTCTAAATAAACCTGATTTATTTAATTTACCTACTATAGTAATTGTTTATTATAAATATATATATTTTTATTTATATATTTTTAAATAATAAATAACCATAAACTAAAATTATAAAAATAACATAATAAAATAAATAAATAAATAAAATAAAACATTTACATTATCACTAAAATAAAATAAGAAAAATAAAAAATAAAAACTTAGAGTCGGGCAGTGGGTCCTCGCATGAGGCCCACGTGCCCCCTTCTCCTCGTTCTTATCCCTTAACCCTAAAACCCTACACGTATTGTCTGGGGCTCTCCCTCCCAAACCCTACACAAACATTCAACTAAGCTCTATTGCCTCTTCACTCTGCTCTTTCCCTCTCGGCAGGCTTGGCTTGCGTGTGCCTCTATTGTTGTTGCATCTGTGAAATGTCGGAGCAAGGGTTTTGGTTGCAGCAGGGCCGCCATTAATTTCCCTACAAAAGGGATCTATTTTCTGGGATCGGTTCGTTGGTTTTTGTTCAAAATGCAGACTTTAGCCGCAGTTTCGTTGTTTTTGGCAGCCTTGAGCCCGGTTTTATTTATCTATTTTGGGGTTGGTTTAGTTAGTCGTTGGTTTAACTGTGTAAATTTCATTTTATTTGAGAAAGGAGTAGGGTTCAGCTGTGTTCTATGGACTGCGTTCTGGCTTCTAATATTTTTGTTGTGTTCTGGGTTCTGATATTTCTGCGTAGGGTTTGGTTGTATGGTGTGCATGTTAAACATGCATGAGTTGTTCACACATTCCACTGCTCTATTGTGGTTGGCAGGTTGTAATTATTTCCGTCTGCATAGAGCCAAAGGTTTTAATAATTGGCCTCTGCATAGAGCCAAAGACCACACCTAACAGGCTTAGTATTAGAGTTGGGATTTGTATGGTTTATGTGTGAATGCGCTCGAAATTTGGGTTCGAGGTTTGGCATATGTGAATGCTTAGATTAGGACTTAGGTCACCTATGCGGACACACCACCTTTTAAAAAGAAATGCATCTTCTTGTTTATTATGTTGATTATCTCATTTCCCTTCTTGTTTTGATTGCATTGCGGACGAAGAAGGATTTGTTGGCCTTCATTTGATTCCCCACTTCGCTTAAGAGAGTTTTAGTTTTTCGGCATAAATTAGAATCATAGCCAGAGCGATTAGCCCCTTACAGAACTCTACGCACTTTGGTTTTAATGGAAGCGAGGGCTATTCGCTTCACGAACAGTTGTTTGTAATTGGATGGATGATTTGCCTTCAGTTTGCATCGGAAGAAGAGGAATCGAAGTGTGGGGAATAAATTGAATGTTGAGGATTATTAATTGTTGTAATGGCCGGAGTTTTGTGTGCTATGTTGGCAGTAGTTATGTGCGTGGTTGCTTACTGTGAATTATCGGAGGGGTTGAAGATGCCTTTCCGGCCAAAAGATGTTTTATTGATGTTGTCGCGTCAGGTGTCTTGGCCAGTGTTGAATACGATTCACAGCACGGCTGATTTGCTACCTCTTTTTGTGGGATCTGTCTCGCAAGAAGAAATTGTTCAGTGGAACGGCTCGCGCTTTAACGGCAACGAGGCTCGGATGGAATTTACGGACAAAGAAGGGGACGAGTTAGGAGGAGGCGTGCTATATATTAAGGTCTGGAATTTATACTTTCTACTACTTTCATATCAAATATGTTTTTAAAGCTACGAAAATCTTTTTTTTTTCTTTAAACAAAAATACTAGTAATAAAAAATGTACAAAGCCCTTGCCCATACCTGATGGGCGTATTATCTTGGGCTCATACGAGTCCATACTTCCCTGCCTATGTTCATATGAGTCCATACCCACCTGCCTGTGCTAAAAGGTCCAGTTTGTTTTAAAAAGTAAATTTAAATTACCTAAACTGACAAGATTTGATGTTTTCTTAAAATTCGGGGAAGGACTATGTCATTTACAAGAATTTCCTTCCCATGCCGCAGTGGGTTATGTATGTGCTTACCCAAAAATACAAAAATTCCCAAAACTCCAAATGACAACAAAGCTCAAAATTGAGGGAATTACCCTCCTCAATTACTAGTTTAGTGCAGTTGGGGCTCACGTCGTATCCAACGAGTCAAACTGCAGGGTTGCCATCCGGGTCTTCCTCCTCATTGGTGCCATCGGTGCAGTTATTCTGCAGCCACCACAAGGGATATGTTTTCTTCTTTAGGCTTCCGTAGCCATTCCAAGAATCCTCTCCTTTAATTTGCAGCAAATGTTTTTCTTCTTCTTTGTATTTTATATTAAAATTTATTTTCATGGATTGGGTTTTAAAATCATTACATAGAAATGGCTCTAGCCAAAATTCTTTATTTATATAGATCTTTAATATATTGCTTTTCATCTCCATACAATTAAAATTATTAAAAGCACACTTATAATCATCTGATGCAGCTATAGTCTACAGGTTTTCAGAGTGCAGATCAACATAATGAAAGCAAAATAACATTAGAAGTAACACAACACAACTCTTTGTTTGTTTAATTGAAGCGAGTGTACTTAATACTTCCACTGTGTAGAATATTATGGGCATATTGTTTATATATAGATCTATGTAACTAACAAAGAGAATGTGTTTTTGGCTTGCAGGCTAGGTGGAGTTGGAGCTTGGAGCTGGGAACTTGGCCCATAGGCCCAGATTTCAAACTAAGACGCTATGATACCATATGTAGGGGCCAAATAGATTTAACGTCAAATAATTACATAAATTGTAACAGTATTGATTTTAGAAAATTCACTAATTTCTTTTAATTGAGAAAAACAGTAAAATTCAAATATTCCTTTAATTGAGCACATTCACATATAAATTTATCAACAAATAATAAAATTTTATAGCAAAATAAAACAAATACACAATTTAAATTACCTGGGTCTAATGCTAACCCTCCGCTTTCCACTTGTCCTGTTGACCGTTGTTGAACTGTGTAAACACTGCCCAAAACCTTGTTCCACCCTGCCAACTAGGACAACTTCCTAGCTCTAGGATATCATACGGATATCCTGGCCCCCGTGCCCAAAACCTCCAGCAAACCGGTGCCTGTACTGATCCAATCCAACCACCGAACTCAACTCCCCTCCCTGCAATCCAAGAGAGCCCCAAAATCAATCCCCATCTCCCGTAGAATGATAATCCCCTTCGTAAACCTCCTCCCCCTCCATATCCTTCCTTCACTGCCTCTTGCATTTACTTCCTTATCCACCCATTTATTACCTTATCCCCTCATAATTAATTTCTTATCCCTTTATATTCAATGTCTTATCCCTTCCCATGTACATAAGTATTTAACAAATTAACTTATAATTTATTATCCCTATTAATTTAATACCCATGTCAATAAATGTAACATGTAATTAATTAATCAATTAATTAATCAAATTGCAACCATTAATTAATTAATAATTATTTAATTAGTATCATTATACCAATCTTGTTTAATTAATACTATATTAAGACAATTAATCCCCTAATTAATTTTTACTTAATAATCCTTAAACATTTATTCAACTAGGGTTGTTACAAGGAATCCAAAGCTGAAAACTGGTTTAAGTTATGAAGAGGGATCAAGCAGTGGTAAGCCAGGAAATGAAGAACCCATCAAGTTTGTCAAATGTACAACCAATAACAACAATGAACCTGCAGGAACAAAGGAAGACAATCAGCCGCCCAGGACGAGTAAGGTAAAAGATGCCAGAAATGAATCTATAGAACAAAGAAGTAATGCACTCACTACTAAAAGACGTCATCAGCCTGGAAGAAATCGATTTGCACAAAGAAGACAACCATTTCCCAGGTACAAAGAATTTTTCCATGGCTATTGTTTCTATTGTTCTAACTTTGGTCACAAAGTTGTAAATTGTTCCTTAAGACTTAGACATGAGCAATTAAGATTTCAAAGGAATAAAT
>ML818623.1:14304-36080 GCA_009831015.1 Picea engelmannii | reverse complement strand
GACTGTATTGATGTAAAAATTGATGAAGGAATCCCAGCAAGAGAGGTGTACAGTAATGAGTCTTCTACAGAAGACACAACTAAAGCTGAAGATGAACAGGTCCAAGAATCAGAAAATGAAGACTCTGAATCAAATGAAGACTCGGACACTCAGACAGACTCAAATCAGAAGTCAACTACAAATTCCTCCTCCAGAATCATCTTGCAAGTCAGATAATTCGAGAAAAAGACAAAGGTGTACAAACCAGAAGAAAGCTAATCAAAAACACCAAACAATATCATATAGCTTTCATATCCATGCTGGAACCTAAGAATTTTAATGAAGCCAGCAAAGATGACCACTGGGTTAAAGCAATGAATGACGAACTTGATCAGATTGAGAAAAATAATACGTGGGAGATGGTTAAAAGACCTGAAGGTAAAAACGTCATTGGCTCCAAATGGATCTTTAAGAATAAGTTGAATGAGCAAGGACAAGTTATCAGGAACAAAGAAAGGTTAGTCTATAAAGGCTATGCTTAGATAGAAGGACTAGATTTTGATGAAACATTTGCGCCCATAGCAAGATTAGAAGCTATCAGAATGTTTCTTGCCTATGCTTGTCATAAAAGATTTAAAGTCTATAAAATGGATGTCAAGTTAGCTTTTCTAAATGGAGATTTAAGTGAAGAAGTCTATATGGAACAACCAGAGGGTTTCAAACTGTCTAATAACCCTGAATTAGTATGCAAGCTGACGAAAGATTTATATGGGTTAAAACAAGCCCCTCGAGCCTGGTATCACAGACTGGATACGTATCTCAAAGACAAAGGGTTCAAGAGAGGAACAGCTGACAACAATATATATATTAAAACAGAGGATAATGATTTGCTCATCGTTTTGGTCTATGTAGATGACATCATCTTTGGATGTAATAAGGATTCATTGTACAATGGTTTGCTTCTTCCATGGAGTCTGAGTTTGAAATGTCTATGATAGGAGAACTGTCATTTTTTCTTGGTCTGCAAATTACTCAGAGGTCCGAAGGGATGTTCATTTCTCAAGAAAAATATCTAAGAGAAATGCTCAAAAGGTTACAAATGGAAGATTCTAAACCTGTGGGTACACCTATGGTAACTGGATGTAAATTAAGCAAGGATGATGATTCACCTGATGTTGATCAAATCTCATATCGATCAATGATAGGCAGCCTATTGTACATCACAGCATCTCGCCCAAACATAATGCATGTTGTAGGAATGGTAGGAAGATATCAGGCTGCACCTAAACGGAGTCATTTGCAAGTTGTCAAAAGGATATTCATGTATTTAAAAGAAACAATGACTTATGGTCTGTGGTATCCCAGAAATCAAAATTTTCAGTTAACTGCTTACTTAGATGCAGATTGGGAAATTGTGTCGATGAGAGAAAAAGCACCAGTGGAGGAGCATTATTCCTGGGTGATTCTTTAGTAGCATGGCTTAGTAAAAAGCAAGGTTCCATTTCTTTATCAACCACAGAGGCAGAGTACATTGTTGTTGCTACCTGTTGCACTCAATTATTATGGATGATTCAGACACTTGCAGACTTGGAGGTAAAATACACTGCACTGATCCCAATTCATTGTGATAACACTAGTGCCATCATTGTGTCTAAAAATCATGTATTCCACTCCAAGACCAAGCATATTCCCATAAAATATCATTTTCTGAGAGAGCAGGTCACCAATCAGATTGTTCAGGTCCATTACATTCCACTACAGAACAAATTGCAGACATCTTTACTAAACCCCTAGACAAGACACCTTTTGAATATATCAGACAGAAGCTGGGTGTCATCCCATCTCACATCTAAGAGAGTCCATCCGGTCAGGGGGAGTTTTTGTTGGTTTAATATCTGATACCTCCTAAAAATACTGCAACAGCTCAGGGGGAGCATGTTCTTTTTGACATTGATGTCAAAGGGGGAGAAAAGAATCTGGGTGCCTTTATTGCCATCAATACCAAAGGGGGATATTGTTGGCATGTTTTACAGGAAGCGTATGCTTGTCATTGATGGCAAGTACATCAACGATGATGGCTTGAGTACATGAAGAATGTGTCAGGTGGGCACCAGAAGTATTTTGGGAAGATGTTGCAGAGCAAGCTCAATAAGATCAGAAGAGATAGTGTAGAGGATTGTTGGCATGTTTATAGGCAGGTGTGCTTGTCTTTGATGACAAGATCAGAGTATGCAGTGAAAGAAAAAGAGGGACAATGGAAGTTCAGAAGAGAAAAGTGCAGAAATGTACGCAGAGTGCAAGAGCGTGCTTATTCATTTGAAGGCAAACAGGTAGGAAAGGAAGATCAGCAGAGATGATCGAATGGCAAGCTCAAAGAGTTGATCCAACCCCATTTCGTGGTTTCGGATACCGGAAGTTGGAGTGTCGAAACACTTTGCAACAAGAATGGAGAAATCACGATATGATATGAGCCATTGGATCAAGGTGTGATCTAGGCCGTCAGATCCAGAAGGTGAATATGGTAGACCATGTCATAAAGGATAGTCGTGGACCGTTGGATCAAGAGGACGCGTGGCGAAAAATCAGAGCACCACAAAGACTCCATTTTGAAATTTCGTAGATCGGGAAATCCAAAGGAAAGAGGTTCAAACTCGCAATACGTGAGATCACGAAAAGATCTTGACCGTCAGATCACCAAGGATTCTGGACCGTTGATCTAAGCTCCATCTCGGAGCTTCGCCTATCGCGACTTGGAGTGATGAGAACCTCCATCACAGGAATCGCAAGATGTGAATTCACGATAAGATCTAGACCATCAATTCACCAAGAATGTGGACTGTTGATCTGAACTCTATCTCGGAGCTTCGCCTATCGTGACTTGGAGTGACGAGAACCTCCATCACAGGAATCGCGAGATGCGAACTCATGATAAGATCTGGACCGTCAATTCACCAAGAACATGGACCATCGATCTGAGCTCCATCTCATAGTTTCGCCTATCACGATTTGGAGTGACAAGAACCTCCATCTAAAGAACAGCGAGATGTGAGATCGCGAAAAGATCTGGACCATTGATTCATTGAGATCATGGACCATCGATCAAGGTTAATGAAGATCATGAGTTCGAAGTGCCTTTTAGCGCATCCTGTGGTCACCGCATGTGGTCACATGGAGGAAGGACCTAGTGCAGATGAGCTCCGCCTCGTAATTTTGGGGATCGCATCTGGGAGTGTCGAGACACTGGATCATACGAATGTTGAAATACCAAAAAGGTGAATTGTCGTTGTAACTGGTGGTCACCGCCTATGGTCACATAGAGGAGGGAGCTAGAGCATCCAATCTCCTTTTCGGAGCTCGTGACATGGGGAGTCAAGATGTCTCATCACAGAATCTCTGAATTACGAAAGTGAGAAACAGGTAAATAACGACAATACCCTTCAAAGTTAATCCAACGATGCAGGTGAATTTGAGCATAATCGGAGGGCTAATCTTGATCCTCACAGTGTAACTGTTAGAAACCATTGATGGTTTCTTCCAAAGGAGCTCAAGAGTCTCTGGGAATCTTCCCATGGGATGAAGATAGGTCATAGGGGCAATTGACAGCTGGAAGAGGGTTGGAGCCTGTAGCTGAAACAGAGAGGGTGAGATCGACTATAAAAGAGAAGATGAAGAGTCTCAACTGCCAGAGAGAGAAAGGAATCTCGGCATAACACCTAGTGATGACAGACACATGGGTTGAATCGCCATAGGATCTGAAGAGTCTCCAAGCTTCTTCTAGTGAATGAAGATGATTCTTAGAGGGACTGACAAGTGGATGAGCGTTGAAGTTTGTAACTAAAGCAGAAAGTATAAGCTCGACTATGCCAAAGAAGACAAAGAGTCTCGACTGCCAGAGAGGCTGAGGAATCTCAGCATGACATCTAGTGATGTTGAACACATGGGCAAACTGCCAGAGAAGCTGAGAAGTCGTAATGATGATCAAACAGAGCACTCATTGTGAAGAGATGCAGAAGCATTGTGCATATTGCATGCACAAGGTGCACAGAAGCTATAAGAACACAGCACAGAGAAGTGATGAGGTTGTTGTTGCTGCGTTGGGTGATGCATGCAGGAAAACTGTGAGGCAGACGGAGAAGCGATATCTTGCAAAACAGTGATGAGACTGGTCAGCTGTTGTTAAACATTATATCACTATAATAAGTTTCAGTAACAGATATTGATAATCCAGGGTGGTAGGGAGGTGCTAGGGAGGACTGGTGTCCTCAGAGGTTCAAGTGGGTGCTTGAACACGAGTAGTAGCTTCCTTCTAGTTGGTTCTAGAGAAACCAGGGAGTAGGTGCTTCCTTCTAATTGGTGCTAGAGAAACGAGGGAGTTGGTGCTTCCTTCTAGTGGGTGCTAGAGAAAATAGAGAGTTGGTGCTCTCAGCAAGTTGCAGCTTGCAAAAACAGAGGTTGTAGCCTCACAATGAGTTGGTGCTCATATGTATGATAATGTAAAGAATGTAAATAATACCTATCATATAAAGAAGAAGAGGTTGTTTACCCTATATGGGTTTCCTCAGGAAATATTTGTCTCTGTGTTTCTCATATATGTGACTGATGTTGAATGTTCCATTTGTTTATTTCCCTGCATTATTGTGATCATCATTGAGTGCCTTGTAAGGATTTCAAAAGAAGCATAATTGTTTAAGCACGGTAACAACTGATTCACCCCCCCTCTCAGTTTTCCAACATAGCGTGATTAGAAAAATGAAGGGGAATGAGCAAACAGACCAGCATAGCTTCAAACACGGTTTTCAGGTAAGCTTTTCTCACATATCCATCTTAACTTCGTATAGTCTTTTTCTATTACCAACTATAAAAATAGTTATTCAGTTGATTACGTATCAAGAAATAATGATAGCAGGTCCGCATATAATTAAGAAGTAAGCTTGTAATTTGTGTTAGGTTATAATCAATTGATTCTATATCAGGAAGTAATGATCGCAGTCCATGCTTTCCATCCAAAATATACCATTGAGTACTTTAAAAGAAACACCAAACGGCATTGGATTTCTCTTGAAGGAATCATTCTTTCCATAACAGGTACATATTCTTTACCTGTTTGTTGATTTAAGATATTTCAACCTATAGTTTGAAATTCTATAGTCTATAAACTATGTACGATGCAAGAAATAAAGCTATGTTTGCAGACCTGGGTCACTTTTTTGTTTGATCCATTTAGGTAGGTCGAACGATTTGCACAAAAGTATCATTTCAGTAGAATATAACTCTAATTGCACAATTTCTTAGGAAGGTTGAAATATTAAAGATTTCAAAATCTTCAACTATTTTATTGAACATATTATTATAATTTTTTATTGCTTTTTCAATATTCAAAACTTTCATTATTTGGAAAAAAAAAAAAAATCTAAGAATGGAAAGCCATTTATCTAACGTATATATAACTTGGGAGAACAACTAAAAGAGGACAACCTATCTGGGATGTAATTCGGGTAACTATCTCTAAATGGGATTTGATTTGAGTAAGTCTCTAATTAATTGGATTACTAGTTTATGAAGTTCTCAAAATATATGCATGTATCACATATAATATATTTAGCTGCACAATTAGGTTCTACCTTCATAGGACGCAAATGAGCGCTTAACATTCAAAGAATAATTGCATGGAAGAAGAAAATAAATTTAAACTCTAACAAGCTGCAACAATTGAAATACCTCCAAATACTAGCATTGTTTCCTCCTCGGTCTACCTTTAAAAGGACGTGAGGCATTTTCCTCATTCACATAGTCGACATTTGGGACACATCAAGAAGAAAATAAATTTAAACTCTAACAAGTTGCAACAATTGAAATACCTCCAAATACTAGCATTGTTTCCTCCTTGGTCTACCTTTAAAAGGACATGAGGCATTTTTACTCGTTCACATAGTCAACATTTGGGACACATCATCAATGGATAGATGTTTTTTTTTATCTGGATTGGATCATCATATTATTTTCCATATACCTCGATGCTTTCAGAGTGGAAACAATTGGACGAATCAGCATGCAGAGCTATTTTAGTGTCAGGTCCCAGTTTGGAAAATTAGGGTCTGGAACCTTCCGGAGGCGTTTTGAGGCATTAAACAAAAAAATTTCAGGTTTCGGTGTTCAAACTTCAAGTGCACATCCTTGAAGGTTTTCTACACTCAAAGACCTTTCCAACGAAGCAAACCATGCCTTGATCGAAGCTCATATGTGAAAGTTACGCCTCCTGCAAGTTGACCTACCTTTTTTACCACCTTGGTACAAGTGGATGCCACGTCAACCCCCACTTGCTCAAACATATGGGACTAGCCATGGGAAGAATTTTTAGAATATTCTAGAGGTCCAAACCTTATCACTGATTGAGGGTTGAGGAAGAAAACCCTGCCGCTAGATGGCTATTAGGCTATGTTAAATACCAAGTCGCTAAGAGGAGAAGGGGTTCCATTCTTTAGCACTATGATTGTTTTGTAGTTGAGAAGAGCACCTAGGAGTGGTATTTTGAGAGCATAACAGAGGAGGATAGATTTTGTAGTAGCCATACAAGCCACAATGTCAAAGGCAACTCCATAGAGAGTGCCTCTTTCTTTATACTTGCATTTGAATAAAAGAGAGAAAATTGGCCTCACCTTCTAGATGGGTTTTCTCCCATATTGGATTTCCCAGGTTATTTCTTGTGTTTATTTTTGGATGGTGTGTGATTATTTTATTTGTGTTCTCTATTTTTTGCATTTCAATTATTTCATACATTTTAAAGTAGAAAACTAGTAATTAAAGAATCTGAGATTTAAAAGAAATAAACCTTCACGGTAAATATTTTAGTGTTTTGTTATATCTTTTGTGACAAATTGTCCAGTGGAATATCCATGACATTTACAGATCATATTGGTATCAGAGTAGGTTTTATTGGGGTATTTGTGGAAAATTCCAGTGATCCAGGAATTTGTTTAAGTGAAAAGACGCAAATCCCTATCCATGGTCGATGAGTATGTTCATAAGATCCCTTGAGATCCAGTAGAGGAGACATTTGCAAGGTTGGAAGAGCAAGTCACTAACATATCTTGCAATATGTCCCTCCCCGTGGTAGCTCTAACAAGAAATCTTTGACCGTTCGAAGAAGTTGGAGGCTTGAACTCATAGATTGGATTAGACCAGAAGTCAGGGGATAAAGAAGACCCAAAAAAGGAGTTGTGGAAAGAACTAAAGAAAGAGCAATCGAGTTTTCTTTAGTTTCATTTGTGTTCATAATCTTACCAACTTTGTATGTATTTTTTTAATATAATAACTATGACTAGTAATGGCAAGTATCTAGTCATTGTAATTGTAAATGAAGATGATCCTGAAGCACTCTGTTAAACCCTAGCCGCCTTTGTATTCACTCTCTACTTTGACCCTCGTGGATTCTTCCCCCAGAGGGGGTGTCAGGTACCCTCCCCCCATCGGACATCACTATTTTTTCCTCCCTGGTCATCTCTCTCCCCAAATGCACCAAACAATCACCCTCACGATTTGTCAAAAAGTTATATGAAATTTTATTTGTCCCTTTCCAAGGTAGCTCTAGGTCGATCACTTTGAAGTTTTTTGAAAATGACCTCATAGGCCAATTCCCAAGAATTTGGCCCTCCTATCAAGCCATGGCCCTCTAGGTGGAGAAAAACTGGAGACCCCATATGAAAGGTAAGCTCTCGCATTCTTTCTATGGTACAGGTTTCTTTACTTTCATGTTCGAAGAAAAATCTAATCAAGACCTAATTTTTAGAAGTGACCCATATTTCATGGGATCTAGAGGCATGTACTTAAATCGTTGGACCCCATATTTATGCCCAGAGAATGAAATTCCATCAACGGTTCTAGTCTGGGTTCATATTTCATTCCTCCCCCTTCATTATTGGAATGACGAAACCATCTATAATATTGGGAACTCCCTAAACAAATATATCAATCAAGTTGAACCCAAGGACAAGATACAAGCATGTGCCCACATCTGCGTTGAGGTCGATTTGTAAAAAGGTCTCCCGAAAGCCATTAAACTTACCCTATACAACTGGACTTACCTTAATCAAGTTTATTATAATCAACTCCCATTTAAGTGTAAATCATGTCATGAATAAGAGC
This sequence comes from Picea engelmannii, assembly GCA_009831015.1. Classification (NCBI taxonomy): domain Eukaryota; kingdom Viridiplantae; phylum Streptophyta; class Pinopsida; order Pinales; family Pinaceae; genus Picea; species Picea engelmannii. The sequence continues at coordinate 27,959 of ML818623.1, read as the reverse complement.
ATTTTTCCAAGAATTTCCTCAAAGCCAACACTGAACATACCCCTATGGGAGGTTCGTATCAATAGAAACAACCCCAAAAAAAAGGCAACCCATCAAGAAAGGTGCCATTCGGATAAATCCCCAACCTCTGCGAGAGGTCCCTCCAGTTCACCATGGCCCCTTGTCCTCTTCCTAAAGGCAAGGTCATCACCCGACATCATTTGAAAACCAGTACAAAGTTTTATCAAACTTGGAAGGAGATCCCGAGGAAGTTCCCCCTCAGAACCCCAGATCCATCCGAAAGAGGGAGCATCTAAAATCCCTCTGAAATTTCCTCCCCCTAAATACTCTTAGCCAGAACAAAAAGAGGGAGAAATCATAGAAGTTACCAAGGAAGAAAAAGGCCAGGACACTTCCCAAAACCCCCCTGTCAAAAAGTTTGAGAGAAAATAAAATCTACAAAGGTGAGAATCAACAGCAAGAAGGGAAATAGAGCTTGGGAAGTAGGGCACCCTAGATGGTCATACTTGGAAGGAGCCTCAAGTTTCAATAAATCAAGGTAGATCCAACCCTTGCGGAGGGGAAATCCTCAAATCTAATAAAGGATGAAGGAAATATCCTGGAAGTGTAGAGGACATTGAAGTAGACACAAGTTATCATTGATTTGTGATATGGTCAGGGTAGAATCCCCCCATGTCCTTCTACTCCAAGAAATGACATTGAAGGATTTGGAATTCCTTTGGGAAAGTACCTACATTTCGAATTCATGCAAAGGCTTGTTTGTTAGCTCGAGAGGGACCTTAGGCGATCTCTGCACTCTCTAGGACCCCCTAGTTTTCAAGCTAGAAGATTGTCAAAGTTCGATTCATTGGTTGCAAACAAATTTGACACATGTACCAACTCGTAATTCCTTTTCCATTTTCAACATTTACATGCCTTTTGTTTCTCAAGAAAAAAATAGCTCGTTGAAATTCCCTTTTTAGCATTCATGACAGAAACATCCACCCCAATTACATTTTATCAGGAGACTTCAATACAAATTTTCACTCAAAAGAAAAGAAAGGAGGAAACATTGTACGTGACACGTATAAGGAATATATGGAGGACCTTATGTCCACCATGGACCTGGTCAACATCAAACCTATTAAAGGTCATTTCACCTAGTCCAATAAAAGGTTGGGCCCGGGGCAGCTCATCTTGAGTGTTTCCTCATAAGTGGCTCTTTATTGGAGGATTATCCCATCTCCTCTTCCCTCATCCTCCCCTGGGATAGATCTGACTATTTACCCATCTCCCTTGTTTTGTATGAACCCGATAACCTAGTCCCCATCCCTTTCCGTTTCAATCCTCTGTGACTCCAAGACCCCTCTTTTTTTTACCTTATTGTTTCCTCCTAGAATGTTTGGGTTCAAGGCTCTCATTTACACATTTGGGAACAAAAATTAAAAAGAACAAATTTATCCCTCAAAGAGTGGGCCAAAGACAAATAGAGGACCACTAAAAATGCACTTAAAGGGGTGACAGAAAAAATGGAAGCAATAAGAGGAAAAATAGAGTCAGAGCAAATAATTCAGTCTCTCCTTGTTGAGGAGAAAAGCACCTTCTTAGAATATCATAAAGCTCTGCATATAGAAGAAGAGAAATGGAGAATCAAATCTCGGAGTCTCTGGTTACAAGTAGGGGATAAAAATACAAAACATTTCCACCGCGAAGCTAAATCCCAATTCTAGAAAAATAAAATCAAAGAGAAAAAAAAATGCAGATGGATCCACCATTAAAGGATATGACCAAGTTAAAGCAGTAGTGAAAATTCATTATGAGAGGCTTTACTCAAAGGAAGGAGAGGTAGACCTAAATTCCCAAGAGAGACTCTTGGAAAATATCACCTCATTCATTAATTCAGAAGACAATTATATGTTAAATCGGTCAGTGACAGAGATGGAAATCTATGGGGTATTTCTTCAAATGCACTTGGACAAAGCACCATGACCCAATGGCTTCTCATCCCACTTTTACCTCAAAAGTTGACACAATCAAGCAGGATCTGCTCTGAATAGTCTAATATGTCCAATGACCATCCAAAATAGGAGGCAACACTAATTCCACATTCTTGGCCCTCATTCCCAAAGAAGACAATCTCGCCTCCTTCACAAGATTTTGACCCATTTCCTTGTGAAATGTGTCCTACAAGATCATTTGAATTATAATTTCCAACTGAATTAATCCTCTCCTCCATAAACTAATCTCCCCAAATCACAGGGGCATTGTAGATAAAAGGCATATGATTGACAATATCATGTTGGTATGAGAAACAATTCATTCAAGCAAGCAGTGGGGTGAAAAGGGCATGATTATCAAAATTTATATGGCAAATGCCTTTGATAGAGTAAGAAAACTTCATTTCATGGTCTTATCTCGAATTGGGTTTGGGGTGAAGGTACTCTCTTGGATCTCATTCTGCATCAGAGATCCTTAGATAACACCTCTAGTTAAAGATAGACTTGCATCCTTCTTCAAAATTTCCATAGGGCTTAAGAAGGGTTGTCCCCTATCCCCCATTCTTTACATCCTGATGGTTGAAGATATTGGTAGAAAACTAGAAAAGGAAAGGGTCTTCAAAAAAATATTAGGGATAAAGATAATTCAAGGTGAAAAAAGGATAAATCACTCACAGTTCGTCGATGACACCCTCCTAATGGGGAGAGCTTGCACAATCATTGCCACGAGATTAAAAATAGTGTTAGATGATTTCATGCAATTCTCTAGGGGATTGATTAACAAACTAAAATGCCAAATCTACATCTAGAATATAAATGTTAGGATAGCCACAATTGTTGCTAGAATATTACAATTCCCCTTGGTGGAAAAATGGCAAACTTTTAGATACCTAGGCATCCTCATTTTCCTTAAATCCTTCCCCACCTCTTCTTGGATCCACATTCTAGAAAAAATCAATTCCAAATTTACTTAGTGGGGATCCCTTTAGCTCAACCTCACAGGCAAAGTGGTTCTCATAAAAAATGTTCTTTCAAATTTACTTATATTTCAGTTCTCTACCCTCCTAGCTCCTGCTAACTTCAAGCTCTCAATAGCTCGAGAATTCAGACGATTTCTTTGGCAGGGAGGAAAAACAAACACCAAAAGAATTCATTTGGTCAATTAGAACATTGTTAGAGCACCAAAGACCCATGGAGGACTCGGCATTAAGGATCCAACCCTCTGTAATCTGTCCCTAGACTCAAATATTCTCTAGAGGTTAGTTTATCGGATAAAAGAATGGTGGGAAAACGTTATGCTTCATAAAAATCTTGTAGGAGATAGAGTTCGATGCCTGGATGCCCCATACCAAGACAAGAGCAGCTCCCTGATTTGGTGGCTTCCAAAAGCCTCACTTCCTCTCTTCCAAAGTAAGGCAACATGGATTCCAGGGAATAGAAGGAAAACATCCATATGGGCTAACAGCATCATGGGAACCCCCCTCTTATCCATGATCTCTCCCTTAGCCCCCTCTTCTCTTAGTTGTAGGCACAATGACTCTCAACTCTCTTTGACATATCGAAATGGAACAGATCTTATGGAAACTGGTATGGATGGTTCTGTAAAGACCTTCCTGATAATTTGCTAGCTTTTTCACACGAACTAACTAATCACCTAAAAGGTTGTGCTCCCATCCCAAACACCACAAAGATGCTCCTGGTTGGAGAAATGGAGCATTCTCAATCAAGAAAGAATATGCATCCCTGTTGGCTCAATCTACCCTCCCTCTAAAATCCAATTAGTGGAAAAATATTTTGAATATAGACAAAATAAACATGTTATGTTGGACACTAGCGTACAACAAACTCCTAACATGAGAAAATCTATTGAAATGGTTCAAAGGACTGTTCAAGAGCATTTCATGTTGTGCTTCACATGAATCCTCTCACCATAATTTTTTTTATTGCTCCTTCTCTAGGAAATTTTGGTTGGATGCACTCCAAGGATATTCTCAAGAATTCATTGGCCCTCTACCCCAAGTAAGTTCTTCAACAGATTCCAAGCCTCTTATAGAGTCTCTCTACTAAACAAACCAATGTTGAAAGTTGTTTTCTATCCCTTCCAAAATTTATAAGCTAGAAGATATGGTTGAGTGAAACAAAGCTCTTTTTTCAAATGAGAAAACTTTCCCATCATCGGTGGAAATGAAAGCTCTTGGGCTTATAGAAAAACACTTCAACTCTAAATGCAAAAGGATGCCTCCTCCATATCAACTTGATCTCGAAGAATCTTCTTTGCTACAACACACAAGAGCTCACTCTTCGGGCCTGACAACCTGGCTCTTCAATTTCTAGCTCCAAAACACTCCAAAAATGCTCCAACATGCTCCATAATTCTCCCAACCTTTCTACTCTAGATCTGGTGCTCTTTTTCCTGCTCCCCCTTTGTTGTTCATGCAAAAATTGAATGTGAAAAAACTGTTTATTCTCCTCATACGAATTTCCTCTATTTTCCCAAGACAAATGACTGCACACTCTGCGCAATGTTGATTATACTTCATTCCCATGCTCTCCAATAACTATGGGATGTGACTTCTACATGAACCCTCTGACAAGGATTCAATGGTTGGGCTCTCATACACTCAACTAGAAAATAGATGTTTTTCCCAAATGATAATAAAATTCAGAAATATGGGTTTGGATTAATACCCATAAAAAATTCCCCCCTTGGACCCCTCTTAGACTCTCCATAGGCATTCCCCTCTCTCTTATGGATTAATCAACTCCCATCTCTCTCCATTTTCCTAGCAGTTGGTATCACATTATTTTATTAAAATTAGAAAATACATTTCGCATATTACATCACTTGGCCATAGCCACATTCACATCTACATTATGCATTAATTAAGAGGGGGATTATAATGGGTATGTTACATTCCCCCTCCCCTACAATTGTGCATTGTTGTCGGTGCACAACACCATGCCGAAATACATATACTAATTTACATTACAATATTCAGAAAATAAAATTCTACAATATATTTACTTCTCCAACAACAATCCCAACCAAAATCTATCGTTCTTCTCAACCTGCTAACACAAGTAATGCACCCCCTTTGCTACCTTCAATCCATCGGAATACACCATTATTTTATCGGGGTTATTAGCGCAAGTGACCAAGAATTCTAAGATATGGATCTGAAATCTAGCTGCCAAAAAAAATGGAGTCTTGCTTTTTAACTTCTATCTTCTTCAAAATTGACAAAAATTTGTGGGTATTCCTCCCACATAGTTTCTTCATGCTCCCATGTTGCATCTTCGAGACCGTAGTAGGTCCATTGAACCTTTACCAACCATATGGATTTGTTCCTTAGCACTTTGACTTTCTAGTTCAGGATGTGTACTGGTTCCACCCGAAAATCCCCTTCATTTTCCACTTGAATCACAGTCCAATCAATTATGTGGTTAGGGTCAGGCACATATTTATTTAATAATGATACATGAAATACATTATGCACTCTCATGGATGCAAGAAATGCTAGCATCTATGTAATTGGCCCTATCTTTTCTAATATTTCAAATGGTCCACAATATCTTGCTGCCAATTTTGGGACAACAATCCAATCGTATCAAACTTTTTTTCGCTTTCACTTTTAGGAAATCATGTTCTCCCACTTTAAAATCTCTAAAAACTATGTTCTCCCACTTTATAAATTTTCTGCCTATCTTGGGAAGCCTTTAAATTCTAGTTGATCTTTGTCATCTACTCATCCATTTCCCGCAACAAATCTGGCCCAATGATAGCTTTGTTTGTTGGGTTATCCCAACTCATTGGTGTGTTACACATCCCGCCATACAATGCTTCAAATGGGCTCATTTTTATGAGCCTTGATGCCCATTATTGCAAGCAAACTCTACTCAGTGGATGTAGTCTTCCCACTTTGATGTTTGGTCCATCACATACATTCTGAGCATGTATTCAATTATTATGTTGGTCCTCTTTGTTTTCCCATATGACTTTGGATTACACATTGTACTGAGATTTAAATTTGTTCCAAAGCCTTTGAACAAACCTTTCCAAAAATTAGAAGTAAAATTAGGATCTTTGTCTGAAACAATTGCCTTGGGCACTCCCTATAGCCTGGCAACTTCCTTTATGTAAATCTCTGCAATGTTTGTTGTCTTGTGTGTGGTCTTCATTGGAACAAAATGTGCAACTTTTATTAATTTAAAGACCACCACCATGATGGAATCATGTTGCTTCATTGTTCTTGGCAACTTTATAATGAAATCAATTGTAAACACGTCCCATTTCCACTCAGGAATGGACAATGGTTGTAGCAACCTCGCTGGATGTCTACGCTCTATCTTCACTTTCTAACATTCTAGGCACTTGGCTATGTAATTAGCCACTCCTTTCTTTATTCCTGATCAAAAGTATTTTCTTCTTACAACTACAATTGTCTTCTGATATCCTAGGTGCCCAGCATATGGAACATTGTGCATTTCCGTCAACACTATATTTTTCATCTCTCCTCAATTTGGCACATATATTTTTCCTTTATACAAGAGGATTCCATCCTCTCTCAACTCATAATAATTAAATTTCTACTGTAAATTGTCTTGTTGTAATGTCTCTTTTATTTTTAGATATTGTTGATCTAAATTTCCAATGTCTAAAATTTTGTGTTTCAAATCTATGTTGAACATGATGATGGTTTAAATACGCACTTCATGAGCTCTTCTTTTGAGTGCATCAGCTACTCAATTTTCTTTGCCTTTTATGTGCTTGATTTCAAAGTCATACTCACTTAGAAATTCTATCCATCTAGTTTTTCTAGAATTTAATGTTGGCTAGCCAAACAAATGCTTCAGACCACAATGGTCTATTATTAACTCAAATCTTCGACCCATAAGGTAATGTCTCCACATTTTCATTGCATGTACAATGGATGTTAATTCCAATTCATCTATAGCATAATTTCGTTCTTTTTTAGTTTTCTAGACTCATAGCATACCACATGATCATTTTGAGTGAGGACTCCACCGAGCCCTTCCTTGCATGCATCAATGCACACCACAAAATCTTCATCTGAATATCCAATCTCCAATATTGGTTTACCTATCAAAATATTGGTGTACCTGTCAAAATATCTTTCAACTAATGAAATCTTTCTTCACATTTGGAAGTCCATTCAAATTTTACTCCTTTCTTTTGTAAATAAATGATTGGGCTTGCAATATTTGAAAACCTTTTTATGATTCTTCAATAATAACCATCAAGACCCATAAACGATCTGACCTTTGTGACATTTCTTGGCATTGGCCACCCTCTAATGGCCTCTATCTTCTCGGGATCAATTGTTATATCGTCTCCTGATATAATATGCCCCGAGTAGTGAATCTTCTTTTGATAAAAGATGCACTTATTTAGTTTGGCATACAATTTATGCTCTCTAAAAACTTGCAGTACCATTCTCAAATGTTTTTCGTGTTCTTCTTTTGTCCCTGAGTAGATGAAAATATCATCTAAGAAAACAATCACAAACTTGTCCAGGTACTCCTTGGAAACTTTGTTCATCAGGCGCATGAAAACTTCTTGGGCATTTGATAGCCCAAATGACATTACTGTAAATTCATAATGCCCATATCTTGTCCTGGATATTGTCTTGTTGATGTCCTCTTCCTTTATCCTCACTTGATCATAACCTGATCTCAAGTCAATCTTGGAAAATATCCTTGCACTCTTCAGTTAATCAAACAAATCATCTATTCTTGGAAAATGATATTTGTTCTTTATGGTGACCTTATTTAGTTGTCTAAAATCAATACACAACCTTAAGGCTCCATCCTTCTTTTTTACAAAAAGAACTAGGGCTTCCCAAGGTAACACACTTGGGCATATATACCCCTTATTCAAAAGTTCTTCAAGTTGCATATGCAACTCTTTCAAATCTAGTGTGCCCATTTGGTAAGGTGTCTTGGACACTGGGGCAGCTCTTGGTACCAAATCAATAGAGAAATCAATCTCTCTCTTTGGTGGAAATCCTAGGATTTCCCCAAAAACATCTTCAAAATCCCTCAAGATTGAATGGTCTTCAATACTTGCCACTTTATCTCCGGTTGCCTCTTCCATATGGGCTACAAATACTTCTCATCCTTTCTTGAAACACTTTTTCAGCTGCATGTTCTCTAACAACTATAGTTGTTGGAATGATTTGGATCTTTCCTTGATGTCCATACTCATCAAAACAAGTTATGGTTTTGTTGTAACAATCTAGAACATCATGGTGTTTTTTCAACCAATCCATGCCAATTAGATGGTCATATGAACCCAATGGTGTGATGTTCACATCCACCTTTATGTTGAGTACGGTCATGTCTATTGGACAATCTTTAACCAACTCATTGATCTTTCTCTTAGCCCCTATAGCTAACTGAACTAACCAATATTTCAACAATGTTAGAGTTTATGTAATTATGGCTAGCTCCAGAATCAATCAAAAATGTTATGGGCTTTTATCAATCTTACCTTCCACTTCAATAATGGGGGATTCATACTCTACTTGTTTGTTGTCCAAGGTTGCATAAATTCTTGGCATGCTCCCTCTCATATCTTCAATTGTTTCATCCTCTTGAATGTTATGGAAAATCCTCATTCTTTCACCTTTGTAAGGGAAACCCCTATACAAGTGATTTCCCTCACTTCCCCAACATTGTACAGAACGTTGCCTTGGCCTTTTCCCAGATGAATTTGTTGTCTTGTTCTCATTTTGGGTTGATTATCCTTGTTGATTTGCTTGGACTTGTTCTTGAAAAAGGATGGCTTAAAACCTTCCTGCCTTTACTCTTTCTTACGCTTCATCTTGTCATTCCAATATTTTTGGAAGAATGACCTCTCTCTGCTCCATTCATAAAGATGGTTTGTTCTCCTTACAGTCTCCTCCAAAGTTTTGGGGTTATCATATTGTATCTTGTCATTGTAGAAAGAGGGTAGCCATTCATAAACCTTTGGATTTTGGCCTTCTCATCCTTTATGAAGTCCACATACTTTAGCAAATCAAAGAACCTCTTCTCATACTCATCCATTGTCATGCTTCCCAATTTGAGTTCAAAGAACTCTTCATCTTTATTTCATTGTAATGCTCTGAAAAACATTTCTCTTGGAAATATCCTTTGAACTTCCTCCATGATACCTTCCTCTCATCAAGATATTTTTCTTGCTTAAGTGGTCCCACGACATGGTTGCCTTTCCTTGCAAGTGGTAGGTTGCAATTCTTGTTTCTACCATGGAGGGATAATCATGCAGTTGGAAATATTTATTTGTTTCCAACAGCCAGGCCTCAACCTCTTCTCCCTTCATGTGCTCACCATTGAAAGTAGGTTGCTTGATTTTCTTGAGTTGACCTTCCAAGATGTCCTCCTCAAGCCTTCTTCTTTTGTCTCCACACAGGGGACACACTTGGGTTGCTCCCTGGCCCTGAAATTGCATGAGCTCTCCTAGTGGATTTCTTTGGGGAATGATGGTGTATGTTCATACTTCTTGACTTCCTGTCATTCCCATGCTCATCCCTTCTGCTATGGGATCTGGATGTTATCACATGTCTAGCACTAGCTTCTTGCTTTATGCCAGAGTCTTTATTGGCTTACCTCTAAAGCATGTTCAAGCTCTGAAGTATCTCTTCTCGAGCCTTCATAATCTTATCATTATCAACCCTATAACTATGCACTTCTCTTTGCAGACTTCTCATAGTCATAGGCTCGTGTCTGTCTCTTCTCCCATTAGATTTTGTCTCAGCATTTCCCATGCTGACATGTAGGCCTCTCAATTATGTTGACATGTAGCCCTATTAATTCCTCTTCATGATTGTAGGACCCTTGGGCATCTTCCATGGTTACAGTTCTCATACAAGAACCAAACTTCCTTTCTATAGTTCCTTGCAATAAATGTGCATGCAAACAATTTTTTGTTAGACAAAATATATACACAGTTTTGGAAAAGAATGCAAAAAAAAATTCTACGCTTTACTACCCAGATCAATTTTCTAGGTTAGTAAATGGATTCTTCCATCCAAGATATTTCCAATGACTGCGTTATTTCTCAATTATGAGCTTTTAGTAGAAAGTTATAGTCATATGAATATGGCTAATTTACCCCTTTTGTGCCCTTTTCATTCTAGTGCAATTAATCCCAGACACCAACTTCTGTCACTTATAGATGTAATATTGTCAAGAACCAAAGAAACTTTTGTATGAGAAATATATAATAGTGATGACATAAAATTCATAACAATTCTCAGATTTTTAACATGATGCTCTAGTAAAAAACTACAACAATATAGAAATGACAACTTTGTCTTTTTTTTTTCAGACTTGGAATTCTTAGCCAAACTGACTATCTCCCAAACTATGGACTTCTAGAAAAACTTCACTAAACAAAAGTTGTTTGGATTGAAGAGTATACAAAATTTCAATTAAGTAAATTTTTCCATTTTTTCCATCTGGGGACCCTTTTTCCCCTTTGAAAATCCCAAGAAACCCTAAAAACTGACCCGAAATAGTGGATTTTGGCCTATTTCAGCATCCCCATGCCAAACCCTATAGGATTTATTCAATTCCTTCCCGGGTTATTCCATGCCTTCTTTATGGATGCTCTCCAATAATTTCAGCTTAACTTGGATCTTTGAGAATGATATGGAACTAGATCTTTAAAAAACATTATTTTACATTTTCTGACAAATCCAAGCAGAAATGGACAATGGCCCTATATGGCACATTTGTAGATCTCCTCACTGTGGAAAAAAAATAGAAGTTTCACCTCAATCTGACTTCATCTACTCCAATATGGCCAAAATAAGATTTTGGATCCAAACTTGATTTTTTTTTGAAACCGTATAATAGTTTTGCCTATGTGGCATCCTTGGTAACGTGGATGTTGATGTGGCATTCCGGGTCAACGTGGCACCCTAAGGTGATGCTATGTCACCCTCTTGGCCACCCTATCCATACCTTTTCAACCTTCATCACCTTGTATACCTTTATTTCATAAATTAAACTATATTTTGGGCCCCATTGTACCCGAATGTCCACCTGGCACCTTCTTTGACCATGGATGGGACAGGGGTCCCACCTCTCCTGTCAGACTTCCATGTGGCACCCGTTCATTAGTTGTAAGGATGGGTGGGTTTGATCCCACACCCTTTTTCCTCGGGCGTGCACAACCTGCATACCCCCATATCCAACGATGGAGTTTGAGGGATGATCAACAACCCTCGACGATTTCGCATTGTCAACTTGAGCAAGGGTTAACAACCCTCAACAATGAGAGAGAGGTTTTCTCTTGTGCTATGTGGCGTCCTCTCGTTGGATTCACATCACAAAACACCTTATGTGAAACTGACTTGTTTCCATGTGATATTGCTTATGGTATTTCCCAATACCACCTCGCCTATGCAGTACCCACGTCAACTCTAGGCCTGCCACCCCGCCAATGTGGACCTTCTAGCTCCCAAATCTAATGGTAGAGATGATCGGAATATCGATAGATGTGATTCATTTAGCATGGCAAAGTTTCATGGAGATTAATGGCATCTCACCATGCAATACCACTTACCACCCAATCATATGTGGCATCCTCCTATTCATTTCGCATCACCAAGAGCTTCCTCAAAATTCACTTGGTCGTTATGTGAAACCACTTATGGTTTCAATCAACCCACTAGTCGCCCCACCACCTGGCCTGCCACATCACCATCGGACTTGGCACTGTATCATGGACCTACCACCATGCCTGTCCACATCACCATTGTCGTGTCACTGCCACATGGCCTACACATCACTGCTAACATCATGTACAGAAAAATGCCCAATTTTTCTCAAATTTTGAAATTTTCCAGAATTGCATAATTTTCAATTTTCGCACAAGCCACCATGGAAGCTCTAAAATTAATCTTTCTATGGCCAATTTCATCCCTGTGCATGTCAATTCAACTATCTCACCTTAAATTTGACACTTCTGCATGGATTCCTCAACAAATTCCACTTCAAAAATTGGGGCTTTTACCCAATTTTGCCATGGGTATCTTGCAAATCCCAAATTTGACCAATTACAAGCCAAAAAATACCCCTTCAGAGGTTAAAATTAGGGATTTTACCCCGCTAAGCTCAATTTCCTCAAATTCATCCTAATTTGTTTCCCCCAGTTTCACTAGAGTAATCTGACAAATAAATTTGCAGATGTCCACTGAGCTTTAACTCTGCAATTTCATATTCTACATGTTGAGTCTGGCCCATGCAGGCTAAGTGTTTTAACCCAAAGCTTTGATACCATATTGTAATTTCCCCCAACTTAACTGAGGAACATTACTACGTGGAATACACATAAAATCGAAAGTTTTCATGCTAATTCATTTCTTGTAGCTTACCAACTACAAGTTATGCACATATTTAACTAGATTATGATGCCCATAATTAAATACATCTACAACATTCTAAAGGAATGTGTATGAAGTTAATAAATCATTTATAACAACACATAAAACTATTCTCATTCACATTCACATAGTAAAATGCACAGCCATAAAACTCATAAGAAAACTCGAATAATAGATAAACACGTATCTTTAAAAGAAATCTTGTGCAACCAACTACTTGGGAATGACGTTCCACCCAACCATAGACTTGTTGTTCCAAATATCAACAACAAGTCACTCCCAAGTTGGGGCTAGGAGTCCAAAAAAGAAGGGTGCCTCTCACAATCCCCTCACAACTAAATAACCCACAATCAACTGTTATTCTTCAACAACTATTTTGAATTTCCTCCAACTCTCGTTCTCTTGACCTGCCCAACCCAAATAATGCACCCCTTCACTGCTCTCGGTCCATCGGGTGTCCCATTTTTTTATCAAGGTCTCTCGGGAACATATAACCAGGAATCTCTATGTTGGGAACTCAAGGTAAACTCATTGACAAGAAAACTACCAGGAAAACAAAGCAAACACTTGATATTATAGTGCAACTCACATAGGAGCTCATCTTTTGGCCTAATGACCTGGATCTTCAATTTCCAGCTCCAAAAACACTTCAACATGCTCCAGAATTCTCCCAACCTTCCTACTGTAGATCTGGTGCTCTTTTTCCTATTCTCCTTTTTTTGTTCATACAAAAACTGAATGTGAAAAAACTGTCTATTCTCCTCATATGAATTTCCTCTATTTTTCCAAGACAGTTGACTGCACACTCTGTCCAATGTTGATTGCACTTCATCCTCGTGCTCTCCAATAACTATGGGATGTTACTTCTACACCCACCCTTTGACAAGTATTCAATGATTGGGCTCTCATGCACTCAACCAAAAAATTGGTGTTTTCCCCAAATGCTGATAAAATTCAAAAATATGGATTTGATTAATACCCATAAACCATTTCCCCCTTGGGCCCCTCTTAGACTCTCCCTAGGCATTCCCCTCTCTCTTATTTGGATTAATCAGCCCCCATCTTTGTCCATTTTCCTAGTAGTTGGTATCACAATATTTTTATTAAAATCAGAAAATACATTTAGCATATTACATCGCTTGGTCATAGCCACATTCATATCTACCTCATGCATTAATTAAACGAGGTTTTATAGTGGGGATGTTACACTCTTCATGCTCTCAAACAAAACAACAAGGAAGAGGATCGGTAGGCAAACTTAGCTATC
>ML818622.1:72049-88366 GCA_009831015.1 Picea engelmannii | reverse complement strand
AAGTATATAATTTTTGTCATTATAGTGTTTAAAGGAATTGAATTTATGGGTAAGGAATGATAAGAATTGAAAATTATGATATTATTTTAAAATGTGAAATTGTTTTAAAAAAATATATTAACTAATTTGGTAACTTTTATACATATAAATAAATTAAAGTTTAATTAATATTTTTCAATTAAAAGTATTAAATGGTTTTATAATGGAGGTATACATAAGTTAATCAAAATTTATTGTTTAATTTATATTTTTCAATTAGAAATATTAAACTATTTTATAATGGATGTATACATAATTAAAAAAAAAATCCAAATAGATAGTAATGATAAAGAATAAAGAGTTTTTTTGCCAAGCAAGGTTCAATCTTATGAGAGTATTTTTAAATAAATTGAATTTAATGATACAGAATAATGAGTTTTTGACTAGGCAAGATTTGATTTTTTCACTTAACTTATGGGATCACTTTTAGATTTGTGATTCCTTGAATTAAAAATATTTATTTTGACATTTGTAATTTGTTTTACAATTAAATATAGTTACATATTTATTTTTACATCTATAATGTGCTTTAGAATAAAATATTTTTATTTGGAGATTTGTAATTTTCCCTTAATTAAATATATTTATTTTAGCCATTGTAATTTATTCTAAAATTAAATATCTTTATTTTCAAATTTGTAAATTGTCTTATAATTAAATATCTTTTTTTACACAATTGTAGCTTGCCTTGCCTTAAAAATACAAATCTTCATTAGATTTCTAATTTGTCATGAAACAAAATATTTTTAAAATATTCTTCATTAGTGTATTTTTTTAGTTTTGAAATTATATATCTTTAATTTAAAATTTGTAATTTGTTTTGAAATTAGATATCTTATATATGTAATTTGTCGTGAAATTAAATAATTTTATATTTAACTAGATTTACTTTATTAATATGACATTATTTATATTTTTTTTAGTTAAAAAAAAATGATAATTAAGAAACACTTATTTTTAAAAGTTTTTTTATATAAAAATACAATTTTAAACTTAAATAAGTATTTCCTTATCTTTCATAAGATTAGATAAACCAAATTGATTTGTTTATCTTCATCCAATCTTAACAATCTTACATTTGAATATAGAATTTTACAACAACCCAATATTATTTTATAAATTTTTTAATCCATGAATGCAAATATTATTATTACATTTTTTATCCACCAAAACATATTATTTTTAAATTCCATCATCATTTTTAAATATATTTTATATATAAATAAGTTTTTGAGTCTAAAGATTTACACTCTCTCTTTTTAAAAGGGATAAGAGTTCTTCATCAAAATAGTAAAACAATCTGAAATATAATCATTTTAATTGAAATATCTTTGTAATTATAATTAATAACACTAATATGAAAATTTCTCTTAAATTACTTCGGCATTCTCATTCGCCCACTTAAAGGTATGCTAGTTTAAATGCTTATTATAATACATGACTTGGTTGTAAATTGTGGCAAATGTGATTACCTTTATAACAATTATATGTATTCTCTATTGTAACTATTATATTTATTCTCTATTGTTTATGAATGATTATTGTTTTTAAATTATTAATTTGTATGAAGTAATTTGTATATTTATTATCAGATTGAAAAAGACAAAGTTTATAATGATTCTATTTTTGGTCTTTATCTTTTTCTTTTTTTTTAATTTGATGTTGTTTAAGATCTTATTTATTTTGGCATACTTATTTATTTATTTTTTTAATAATACTCTCAATATTTGTGTTAATTCAATTTTTTATTTGATAGATTTATCATTTTAATCCTTTAATTTTTAATATTTTTTTTGGAATTTAAGATGTTTAACTTTTATTGTAACTAACTATAAAAAATTGTTTAAATTAAAAGTATAATGAACTTGCTTCATTGTTCTTACATTTTATTTTATCGGATAGTAAATGTGACAATATTCATAATATTTGTGTTCTTTTCTTTGTTGTTTTATTCATAAGATTTGTATTTATTCTTTTACAATTTTATGTATTTTATATTTTGTTAATTAGATTTATTATGTTTTTTTAATATTAATGATTTTAAGTTTAAGTTGTGATTTTGAAAGATTTTTCTATTAATTTGTATGGTAGTATTAAAATTATCTCAATGGTAGTTGTGATCAAATTTATTACCAATGGACAGTCGGTGACGGAGTGTGTTGTTAAGCCACTCCGTGTTGTTAAAGTCACCGGTTCGAAACCTGTGGGGACAAAAAATCCAACCATGTTAAGGGTTGGTGTGGCTCAGGCCGGGTGCGATCCTCGGGTGATTTTGATGGCTTAGATGCCCCTGAGTCGTGGTTTCTCAAGCCACAGGTTAATCGTGTAGCCAACAGGTTCTGCACTAATTAACAAACAAAAGAAAATTTATTACCAAATATTTTTAAAGTAAATTGTTTATTTGGTTCTTTTAAATGCTTAGTTTATATAGGATGTTTCGTATAAACTCATGTTTTAGTTTCTTTTAGTTTTTTATATTGATATGTATATTTATCTTTATTTTTATGGTTATTATTTTGTACATTTTTTCTTATATTAAATGTGTTCCTAATTATTATTATTTAGATTTTATAAATTTTTAGAGTATTTATAATATTTATTTTAACTATTATAGAGGTGTGTAGCCTTATCTTATGTAACATCCCACTCTGTCGCATTGAGCGAACTTATTCTTTGAGGACACTCGCTCGCAAGTGATCCGGATTATTATGCTATTAAAACATTGTCTTTGATTATGATGCGTCATGGGTAGATGACATGTTGTTTTACTACATTGACATAGACAGGTGCTATTGACTCTATTTTTCTGAGTGTGCAGGGTTTGGACCTTGAGGATGCAGAGGCATCTATGGAACCCCTTGGACTCTGGATTGAGTCAGGGAGCGTGCTATTGGGGTTTGATTGATTTACTGTGATTTTAGTACATTTGATTAGATGATATGATGTGGACATGCTCCAAAATGATTTGTTGATGATGCCGGCTGACGATAGCTTGCCGACCAGACTCACTTATGGAGTAAAGGGGTCACACATGACTACCAGAGAGGTGGAGGGAGAAGTGTGGATAACAACCCTGCCACAACCTACTAGCACTCCCACCGTGGCTCGAACTATAGGTTAACGATTACCTAGTTCGAGAGGACCCACGATGCCGTGAGGGAAGACTGCGACAGTCGCTCACAATGATTCTAAGGGGTGCGCAATAAGGCGATGGCCTTATTCCTTAGAAGCCCTTAGTTTCCCACAAGTTCACCTGGCAGAGTGTTGACTCCAGGGGTTATTGATGTCTACCAATCAGTCAAGAGGCGAGTGGCACCCTTGGAGCACATGGTGTGTCTTGAAGGGCACGTTGTGCAAAAGAAACAAAAGAGGCAAGTGGCACCCTTGGAGCACGTGGTGCGTCTTGAAGGCCACGTCGCGCAAAAGAAACAAAAGAGGCGAGTGGCACCCTTGGAGCACGTAGTGCATCCTGAAGGGCACGTCGTGTTGATGATGATAAAGGAACGAACCTAGATGGCCGTAAGACAATTAACACATTAAGAAATTTTAAAACCACTCCCCTAATTAAATGTCGCCAAGTTCTGAATCTAAGTTCTAAGTCTAAACTTCCCTAGGGGTAAAATTTTGTCTACCCTTAAGAAATTATCTTTATAAAAATAAAATAATAAAAAGTTAAACTAAAAACCACTTGAGTAATAATTTTGGTCTTCATAAATCTCTTTGGGTAAATTGAAGAGAGTAAGAAATTAAATAAAATCGATGGGTATTAAATGTAAAGAAGAAATTAATTATTTTAACTTTTGTTAGTAAAAAAAAAAAGGATACTAATTTATAATAAAAGGAAAGAGGTTAAATAGCACAACTGTCATTTCTAGCTCAAATAAAAGGGGGAAAGAGGGATTTATAAAAACTAGGAAACTAGGGTATGGAGGTAACATAAAAGGGGAAAGAGGGGAACTTATGGTAAAAAGCGGGAGGTCAACTTAAAAAGAATCGGCATTTAAGAACCTTCTAAATTGAACTAATTTAGCAACTTCATAATAGGGAAAGCCTTTAAAACCTGTGAGGGAATCTAGGGACACCTAGGAGTGACTTTAGGAGTAATCCTAGGTGGGTGAGGGAAATGGGACAATTAATAAATTAAAGAAAATAATTATTGGAGGAAAGTGGGGGATGGATGACACTTGTACGAAGGAGAATTTTTAGAAGATTTTTTATTAAAACTTAAATTAAGTGAATTTAAGGAAAGAATGGAAGTTCTAAAACTCTATAAAAGAGAGGAAGGAGAAGGAAGACAGGGATCGGTTGTTAGCGTAATGTTATGCTTCCGGATTAGTGACTTAATTGATTTACTTGTGGGAGTTGGGATTTCCCATCTCGGAGAGGAGTGGTAGCTCGGCCTTGTGAGGCGAGCTGGGATCTAGACGTACCATCTGGATAGTGTGTGGCCCCTTTGTGGCTCGGGGGGATAAGGGGGAAGTAGAGTACCCCTAGCGTTGGCTAGGAGGTACTGGTGAGGTCTCGACGGTCGACGAGCGGGAGCGATACAGAGCGTGTGGACGTCATTCGAGGCAGGCGATAAGGCAATGATATGCTATTTCATTTATAGAGTAGAATGCATTAAGACTTATGCTAAGATCTGAAAATTTGATTGTAAATGGTTTGGATTATCTTCTTTCCTTGATGGTCTTTGCGCCCTTGTATTGTATGCTCTTGCCATTTTTATAACTCTTATTCCCCAGCTGACTCTGCGGTTAAATGTTTTTCGGGCTAGCTTAGCTCTGCGCTTAACGCGCCCCTTGTGATTCTACTCTGCTTTTTATCTCACCTCTCTACTACAGATTTACCGCCTTGTACTAGGAATTCACCACCGAAGTTAAGTTTAATGGTGAATATTCTATGATTGTATTGATTTCATTGTTGGAAACCCATCCCTCTACCCCACTCAAATTTTTAAGACAAAATTTATTTGTACTAATTCCTGAAAGTTTATATGTCCGAGTAAATTCCTAAAATTGTGTGTCTGAAAACTTATAGGTTTTATGTGAATAGATTTAATTAATTTAATTAATGAAAACTTATAGGTTTTCTGTGAATAGATTTAATTGTGTGTCTGAAAAATTTCTGTGAATAGATTTAATTAATCTTACTCTGGCAACATCACTCTAATTGGATGGTAAATGCCATTACCCTTTATGTTTAGAATTTGGTTACACTCTTGCAGTCGTGCAGTGTTGGGGTAACAACGTGAAGGATGGTCTGAGGCATTGCCTTGTTAGAAGGGAAATCGTTTTTGGGTGATGTAAAAACTTCTTAAACAGTATCATAAAAAACCATGAAACCCACTCCAACCTCTCGCCTTCTAATGGACACATCAACTGGAAAAGGTGCATTTCGATTGGTAGTGAATCGTATATCTTACAATGATTGTATTCAAATCGCCCAATTTCTCCCCTGCAAAACTGTGTTAAGGTCTTGAATTTTCCTCCTCGACAACTGTATTAAAACTGCCCAAATTCGCCCACGCAAAACTCTGTTGTTACCTTGCCACTTTAATACCACCTCCCGAGACTCAGTCGGGTAAACTCTTCCGATTTCGCAAACACTTTCTTCTCGGCTTGACAGAACCTTAACCTCCTTGTTTTCCTTGGTCTTGGTCCGTTTTTAAAGATCTGGCATCATAACATTTTATGGGTTAAAACGTGACAGAAGATTTTTACGTCCATTACTTTATCCCGACGATATTCCGAGCTGTCAATGCTACCGCAGTTGTCGAGTCCAATCAATGTTGTCCTCACTACAGTCGTGCATGCAATTTCCCCCAAAAATCCATGTAGTTGTGTAAGAAAAAATAAATCTTGAAGTGTGAATTCGTTTCTGCCCTATTCATTAGTGAATTTGACCATTAAACTCTGTGTCTGCGTTGGTGAGTAGAGTCAGCGTAGGTTCTTACACGATTGGGACAACAAATTAAATTTCTATCTTATCACATTTAAATTCTATGTTACTAGTAAGTTCGAGAGTCTGCGAGGTACCCACAAATTGATTCTGGTTTCCTGAATTTTCGCCTTATAGTTAGCTGCCGATTTAATTCTTGTTTTATTATTTTTGCCTTATTGATAGTTGCCAACTAATTACTGCCTGAGAATTCAACCACGAATTACCTGAGTGGGATCAACCTTCTTTATGTACGGAGATATTAACGACCCCTTCAACACTAAAACTTTGAAATGTAATTTTCACCTACGTTTACTTTGGTGGTTAATTTTCATTGAGTTTCATTTAATTATTGTGGAATTATTTTATCAATATAAAGGTAACAATTTTTTTATTTTATAAAACTTGGTATTGATGATTGTTATTGAAAATAATGTTATGTGGATAATGGTGTAATTGTTTTGTTAAATTGTAAAAATTTTGATTGGTTATATGATTAATTTATGATTTAACAAGTTGCCAGAAGTAGATGAAGGTTATGTCAAATTAGGAGGTTGACTTGGATAAACTAGACTTGAATTTAGAGTTGTCTTGTCTCGTAGTTGATTTAAAGTACACTCCTAAGCAATACTGTAGTAGTGATGAGTAAATTAAGAAGTTATTAATGATTCTCTAATTCAAATTGCCTTAATGTAGATAACTTGTTAATTGTGCTATTGATGGTCGTGTTAATGTCATGATTATTGCCGTACTTGTTGTATTAATTGTCATTGTCTTGTAATGTGGTTGTTATTTTTACAAAGTTGTTGTAATTAAAATGTAATGGTGTTGTCATTTTATGGTGATAATATTGTAGTTTTATTGTTATGGATAACACCTAAGATGTAATGTGGTTGTTATTATTACAAAGTTATTGTAATTTAAAAGGTAATGGTGTTGTCATTTTATGGTAATGATGTTGTAGTTTTATTGTTATGGATAACACATAAGATGTAATGTGATGGTTATTTTTGCAAAGTTATTGTGATATAAAAGGTAATATGGTTATTATTTCATTGTAATGATATTATAATCTTTACTGTTATTGATAACATACAAAATGAACGTCTTGAACTAAGTACGGTAAGTTATTATGATTTAATAAATGGGAATTGCAATTAATTGAATTTACATTATGTTTAAGGTTGGATTTGGTAACTCGCCGACTAATGGAAATCATATGGAGTGATTGATCTTTCTTGAAATGCCAATTGAGTCATAGATAATGCCCTGTCTTAACAATGGTTGGTCGATGTCGGAGTCCTTCTGACTTGCGCTTTCCGTAGAGGACGTGGTTGTTCATTTAATTATTGTTGTACTTGGTTGTAATCATTTTATTGCTTGGTCTGCTTGTGTCGGGCGGGATGTAGACACCTCCATGTTCCTCGGAACAATCACCAGCCCTGAGACCTTAAATGGTTAAAATTGATGGGAACCTGGGCTTGAGCATTGCTTATGTGTCTTGGAGGTCCTAACCATTGCAGGGTAGGATGAGCGGGTAGTCAGTCTTATTATTTGTTGGTTGATTGTTGTTCATTGCTGACAGATGTTGATGTATGCCTTAGAATTTTATGTTGATATCGCAGTTGCATGTGCCACATTCGTCATTGTGTGGCGACACAGAGTCGAATGTATTTTTACCCGTGTACACCCGCGCACACACACACACACAAAAAAGGCACTTTTTTTAAGAGGTTTGTCATCGTAACGAGGAGGAATGTTACATATGGTATCAGAGCCAGGTTCAACCCGCGACTTGGGATCGCTACGAATTCCGTTGACATGATTTGATTATATTGTTACTAAGAGAGTTGATTGTGTGCGTGCAGGTAATCATGGTTAGAGGACGCCACAGAGGCAGATGACGGGGTGCTAGGGGAGGAGGCACGATGCCTCTAGTAGCATCCACACCTGAGGGGTCTAACCCCCAGGGAGACGAGCAGGTTCTCGGACAGGAGCAGATAGCAATTGGCGATGTAGTCGGGATGATGAGATTGTAACGACCCTAATTGAATAAATGATTAAAGATTATTAAGTAAGATTTAATTAAAGAAATAATTGAGGATTAACTAAGTAATAATAATCTAACTGAATATCACATTTAATGACCTATGACATAAATTTAAGAGATAAAAAAAAATGATATATCAGGAATTGCGTACGCAGTAGAGGGTGGCGTATGCAGGGCGAGGAGCCTAGAAATTCCGAGATGATAAAATATTAATGAAGGGACGAAGGACGGAGGATGGGGGTGGTTGTGAAGTTAATGCGTGAGTCGACAGGGAGGAATAAGGGATGGGAAGAGGGGGATGTGCGCACCATTCGACAGAGGGGGAATGGATGCTATGAACGGTTGTGTTTTGCTGTGAGCAACGAGTTTCTGTGCACTGTTGTATTTTGTGGACTTACTGTGAGCACAGGGGAGGCACTGAGTTGCTGGAGGTTTTGGGCACGGAGGGCCAGGATATCCGTAGATATCCTGGAGCTAGGTAGTTTTCCTAGTTGGCAGGGAGGACAGTAGTTTTGGGCAGTTATTTTCCTGTTTGTGGCAGGGTTGATCTAGTAGCAGGAAGCAGGAAGGCAACAACAAGGCATAGTGGCAACAACAATTAGCATCAGAACCAGGTACTTTGTTGAGTTATGTATTTATTTCTTTCTGCCATGTAATTAGTATTTGTGGATAAATCTAAGTTACTAGAGTTGTTGTTATGAAAATCAATATTATGCTAGAAAGTTATTGTTTCTGTTACTAAATAAAAGGTTTATGAAACTTAATTATGTTCAGAAGTATATGGTCATTACATATGGTATCAGAGTGTCTTAGTTCAAAATCTGGGCCTAAGGGCCAAAATCCCAAACGATTAACTCTAGCCACGCTTAACCTATAAGAAACACACGTTTAGTTTGACTAAATAGGACTGATACAGTGTGGTATCCAAGCTGTTAAGCAATGAAAAAGAGAAGTTATAGCTAAATTTTTCCTTGAGCAATGTTGTTAATGAAGTTTCGGGTAGAATAGACACCTGAAACCGACGGAAATGTCATGGGAAGCTTCTATTGAAGGCTTGAAACTAGTAAGATTCAATGACTACACGAACCATACTAAATAAAATGCAAAAAACATTTGCGGGACCTTGAAAAGGCCTATTTCACCTCGAACTTACCTAAATGGGGGAAACTGCCGATGTGCAGTCGAAAAAAGGAAATTTAGCAGACTTGTACCGCACAGGAATAGTGTGAACTATTTGCCTATATTAAGCCTCGATGATTGTAATAATGAACTATAGACCCATATAAATTTCAACCATGCCAAGAGAGAAATTTTAACACTATGTAAGGTTTTGTGCAACTAATCGATTTTTTTTCCCAAAGAACAACTGTCTGTTACACGGGAGAACGGATTTGCGCCGTCAAATCTCAGGCGAAATCCTGTCAGTCGTGAGATCTAGAAAAGTTGCGTGGGGTTTAAGCCCTAGCGTGCATAGGAGGATTCCAGGAAGAGTCATCGGGAAATCTGAGTCATTGGGGTTTTGTTAAGTCTGAGAATCGAGACCTTGTGGTTCTCGAAATCTCGAGAACGGATCCTAGCCATTGATCTCGGCAGGACACGTGTCAGCGTTTTGGGGAGGCATCGGGATTTTACCATCGAAGATTTTAGGAGTGAAGAACCGTTGCATAATTAAATCGAGATTCGCGATTTCCCGATCGGATCTGGACCATCCATTATGCGGGACACGTGGCAAGAGATCCCGAAGAGTCGGGCATCGGGAATTCGAGGTTTTCGTAGACAAAGAAACCTCGTCGCTGGGAATTGCGATCCGCGATATCCCGACAGTGACGTAAGCATTGTGGGACCACCAAAGTCAGAGTGGAGGACATGTGTCACGTCACACCGAACGATCGCAGATCAGGGTTCGGGAAAACACAAGTCCCGAAACTCATAGGTTTCAGATTCGCGAACTCGCGAACTCCGATACACCGAGGGAGGACAGGGGCCAAAGGTCAACTCTCGCGAGGGTCAACACCAAGTACCATCGGGATATCGGGAGTCCCAGAAACATAGCAACATGGGTTGTGAAATCACGAAACATGATTTCCCGATAAGCCAAGGGACAATGGGGCCCACGGAAGAGTCAACGATGGGCAGGTGGCATCGGGCATCGGGATATCGTGAGTTTCGTGGACAAGGTGTCCATGCATTACGAAATTGCCAACCTCGAAAGTCGACGCAATTAACTTAACTCTTAATCCTCGATTAAAAGGATTAATTAATGACGGTTTAATTAAGACCTAAACATATCGCGAAATTGGAGATCGGGGTTTCAGGAATCAATATGCGCCGAATCTTTGTTATGCAAAACCCCGAATCCCGACAGGAATTAGGACTAAAGTCACATAGGTGTAGGTCACATGGACCTCAGTGTAGCCGAAGGGGCTAACGTGCAAGGAAGAGGCGCATCGGGTATCGGGATATCGGGAATTCCGTACACACGTGATTCATGCAATGCGATATTGCGATATCCAAAATCCTGATAGGGTGATACAAGGTCACGGTCAAGGAGGCAGGTCATATGGACCAAGCTCGTAGCGAAGGGGCTAACAAAGAAAAGAACCCATCGGGAAAGTTGAGCACAAAATCTCGATAGGAGGGTTTACGGTAACAGGATTGTGAGCGTGGTCATATGGACCAAGGTATAGTCAGTAAGGGGCTAGCTCATAGAGACTGAGCCCATCGCGAATCGAGGATTGGAGAGGTAAGGAATTCGCGACAACGAAAAGTCCGAAACCCTGAATCCCGATACAAAGTCGGGGATAAGTCACTGTAGATGCAGAGGCTGTGACGAGGGAAGATAAGGCCTGTGGATTGGGGCCTTCGACACTGAATCCTGAGGGGATCTAAAGGGGCCGCTTCGACTCAGATGAAAGGAATTTGAACGATCATGTATACCCATGAAACTAGATATATTTACACATATAACAACATGCATATGCACAAACGAATAAGTTTATAAATATAAATAAATTGAAAGAAAAATACCCAAAATCCATACAGAGCTGGAATTACAAGCAAATTATTTCGTTCAAAAGAGGCAATTACCAGTCATTACCACCACGTAAGGAAGTTTTATGCAATTTCTTGATACAGATAACCCCGCGTTCTTCATGAAGGTACTGAAACTGTGCACAACATGCGCACTGAATCATACCTCTCACTATAGTTGAGGGCGAGCTCCGCAAAATATACAGACAAGGGATTGGTTCCTGACATTTCAAGGAGACTGGACTCCAGGTCCTAGATCTTATCAGGGGCCATACCAATATACTCTGTTTCTGCAAAACGAATTGGTAAAGTGCTCAGAACAACGGTGTGGATGTGAGCCATGGCAAGGGAGATTCTGGAAACCTCTGAGCAGAACAGAGGCAGATCTGTGGTAGACAGAGACTGATGCATGGAAAGTCCCAACGGATGGGAAAGTGAGACCGAGGAAGGATGCATAGAGGGTTGAAAGGATGACAGGTGTAGAATTTGGGGGCTAGATACGAAGGAGCTTGAAAAAGCCAGAAGAGCACGTGGAACCCATGCATGCCCGAACCCTTGGGTATACGCTCAATTATTTTGTATATATATAATATAAAGTGTTAGAAATAATATAAATAAATTAAATAATTTAGTATAAATAATTTATATATAATAAGGTCAAATTAGCTTAAATCTAAAGTAAGGATAATTTGAGTTAAATTAGTGTAATAATAATTTTAAAACTTATTTATTTATTTAAGTGTAAGGTTAATCTACCTTAAAATTCGATGTTAACCAAGCTTAGATGCTTAATCCTAAACCAAATTGAGCCAATTCCCCTGATGGAGTAACGTCTGTTTACAGACAAGTAAAGAAAACTTACACCTAAACCTGTTTCTAGTTTGAGTAGCACCAATTTGAAACGTCCTTGAACTCACCCGGACAACTTTGGGGTGATGTAGGTTAAGTCATACAAGATGGTCAGGACTCGAAGGGGTCGAGGCAAAGGAGCGTCGTCACGAACACCACCAACACCACCACCACCACCACCACCATTGCCCGAACTAGCCCTCATACTGCGCTCGTTGGAAGCCATTAACGAAACTTTGAAGGGGCGTCAACCGACAGGGACTGAAGTGGAACCTCCACCATCTGGAATGGGTAATCCAGAAGCGTCAAGGAACTCAAGGGGATAATTTCCACCTGAAGACATCACGCGAGAATTGCAGAAGATCAAGCTTCCAGAGTTTGTCGGAGGTCGCGCCAGTGAACGCGCGAAAGCATGGTTGGAAGACATGACAAGGTGTTTTGCCTTAAGGGACTATGCATCCAATTCAAAGGAAAAGATCGCAATTTTCCAGTTAAGAGATAGCTTCTTAAACTGGTGGGGAAACTTGGAAAGAGAACTACACCTTACCCTAGACACAGTATCTTGGGAACTTTTTGAGGAGAGGTTTCGAAGGAAATATCTACCAGCATACTACGAGGAGCAACAGGTAGGGGCATTTCATACCTTAGTACAAGGAAACAAAACCATAGAAGAGTATGAGATCAGGTTTATGGAACTGGTCAAGTATGTTTCGTATATGGACAATGACCACCGACAGGCAAAGTGCTTCATTTATGGATTGAACCCGAAGATAAGAGATATGGTGTGGATGTGGAAACCGTCTTTAGTAGCAGAGGCGGTAGAAAGTGCGCGTTATGCGGAAGAACACATGAACTTAACAGGGGGTGCAAGATCGACATTTCCACATCGCCCTGGATTCGTAGGAAAGGCCCCGAGGACATTTCCTAGGGGAGGGGGCTCAAGGCCACCACCTTATGGTAACAGAGTTGTGCCAAGGACAGTAGCTGCAGAGATTTCAATGGCAGCTAGTGCAACATCTTGTTCGTCGCCAACAGTGCAGACAAGTCCACGACCATCTCTAGGAACAACTAGTAGGGGCAGGGGTTCTAGGGGAAGGAACTCGTTTAGGAATCAGTCACATAACAGTGCACCGGTTCAATCTCGTATTGCCTGTTGGAGATGCGAAGGACCCCATTACGAACGAGACTGCCCAAAGTTACAATCAGGGTTTGTGCATAGAGATGGAAAGGCACCAATGGGGAGGTCAAATAGCAACCATCAGATTTACGCAGCAGTTAACAACCGCCAGGCTGAACATCAATCCACAGTAGTAGAATCCTCAGGTACGTTAAATCATGTTAATGTTAAGATTTTGTTTGATTCTGGTGCGACAGATAGTTTCATTTCGCCATCTTCATTAGAAAAGAGTGGGCTGGCAGCCTATGAGCACGATGACTTTAAACAAGTCGAGATGGCTTCGGGGGAAAAACAAGCTGTAGGACCTAGTGTTGATAATTGTATAGTAGACCTAGGAGTGTGCACTACCAGGGTGAAGGTATACGTCACTGCTCTTGGAGCATATGACTTAATCATTGGAATGGATTGGTTAGCAGCTCATCGAGCTTTGGTAGATTGTTTCACAAAGAAGGTGCTTTGTATTGATGATGAAGGAAGACCAATAGAGATCCAAGGTGTACAGAGAAAAGTGTCATTACGCTTTATATCAACTATGAAGGTTAAGCGATGCTTGAGGCAAGGGTGTCGAATTTATGTAGTGGAAGCAGTGAATGAAAGGAAGGGACCCTCATTAGATCAGTATCCGGTATTGTTAGAATTTCAAGATGTTTTCTCGAATGAGTTACCAGGGTTACCTCCTGAGAGGGAGCTTGATTTTACAATTGAGATAAAACCCGGTGCAGAACCAATATCCAAGACTCTGTATCGGATGACAGCGCCGAAACTTTTTGAATTGCAGATGCAGTTGAAGGAGTTACTAGACTTAGGGCTAGTAAGGCCTAGTGTCTCACCTTGGGGCGCACCGGTAATTTTTGTAAAGAAGAAGGATGGATCCTTACGACTGTGCATAGACTACATGGACTTGAACCGTGATACAGTGAAGAATAGGTACCCAATGCCGCGAGTAGATGACCTCTTCGATTAGATGAAAGGAGCAGTGGTATTATCAAAGATCGATTTTCGATCTGGATATCATCAGTTAAGGATTAAGGAAGGTGATATCCCAAAAAATACCTTTCGAACTCGGTTTGGACATTACGAGTTTGTTGTAGTACCTTTCGGATTGACCAATGTGCCAGCAGTGTTCATGAGCCTCATGAACGGCGTATTCTGGAAGTACTTAGATCGATTTGTACAAGTTTTTCTGGATGATATTCTCATCTACTCCAGGAATGAAAGAGAACATGAGGAGCACTTGCGAATAGTTTTATCTTGCCTTAGAAAGAACAAATTGTATGGAAAGCTGTCGAAGTGTTCCTTCTTCTAGAAAGAGATCCACTATTTAGGCCATATCATTTCAGGCAAAGGAATCTCGGTGGACCCAGAAAAGGTAAAGGCCATTATGGAATGGCCAATGCCGAAAAATGCACATGAGGTGAGAAGCATCATGGGGCTAGTGGGTTATTACCAGATATTTGTGGAAGGATTCTCAAAAATAGCGAAACCCATCACCACCTTGCAATGCAAAGGGGTCAGGTATGAATGGACAGAAGAATGTGATAGCACATTCATAGATCTTAAGAGGTTACTAACTAGTGCGCCGATTCTATGAGTGCCAGATATGGAAAAGAACTTCATGGTCTGCACAGATGCCTCGAAACAAGGGTTGGGGGCCATGCTAATGCAGGATGGAGGAGTGATAGCTATGCATCAAGAAAGTTGAAGAAGCACGAAGAGTTATACACGACACATGATTTAGAGTTGGCAGCTGTAATGCTAGCTCTGAAACTTTGGAGGCACTATCTTGTGGGGAAAAACTTTGAACTTAAAATGGACCATCAAAGCTTAAAACACCTCTTCACTCAAAGAGATCTGAATGCCAGGAAAAGGCGGTGGAGTGATTTTATGAGTGAGTATGTTTTTGGTATTTCGTACATAAAAGGAAAGGAAAATGTGGTCGCAGATGCCTTGAGTAGGAGACCACGTATCTTCTCCTTGGTGACCTTAAAGGTCAGTCTGAGGGAACATGTGTTGACACAACTACTAGGAGACAGTTGGCCTTTAAAGGTTACTTCAAACCTCCAGAGCGGGAGGCAGTTAGACCCAAAGTATGAAGGATATAATCTAGAAACAGATGGATTGTTAAGATATCAAGGAAGGATGTACATCCCTGAGAAAGGGGATATTCGAAGCATCATACTGAAGGAAGCACATAGAGCACTTTATTGCGCACATCCGAGTGTGAAGAAGATGTACGTAGAGATGAAGAAACTCTTCTTTTGGGTAGGCATGAAGCGCGATGTAGTCCATTTCGTCGCCAGATTCCTAGAGTGTCAACAAGTGAAGGCCGATCACCATCACCCGACAGACCTCCTACAATCACATGATGTTCCTATGTCCAAATGGGAAGTCATATCTATGGATTTTGTTGTAGGGTTGCCACTCACATCTCATAGACACAATGCCATTCTTGTGATAGTGGATAAGTTAACCAAGAGTGCTCATTTCATTCCAGTTAGAGACACTTACGATGTCGCTGATGTGGCACGAGTGTTCATAAGCGAGGTTATCTGTTTGCACGGGATACCTAAAAAGATCATTTCAAATAGGGACTCTAGATTCACTTCTAGATTCTGGACAAGTTTACAGTCAGCGCTGGGGACTCAGTTGAACTTAAGCACAGCTTATCATCCTGAAACAGATGGGCAAACTGAAAGAGTAAATCAAGTTATGGAAGAAATGCTTAGGATGTATGTGATAGATAATCAGACCCAGTGGGAGAAGTACCTACCTTTGGTAGAATTTGCCTACAATAACAGTTATCATAGTTCCATTGGAATGCCACCCTACAAAGATTTGTATGGAAGGCCATGCAAAACACCATTGAGTTGGGATAGATTAGAAGACCGAGTAACAGTTGGGCCAGAATTGATTCAGGAAATGGAGGAACAGGTGATTCAGATCATGCAGAGACTAAAGGAAGCACATGATAGACAGAAAAGTTATGCGGATGCACACATGACCGACCGAAATTATGAAGTGGGGGACCAAGTTTTCATTCGTATCAGGCCCAATAAGAGTACCATACGGTTCAGGAAGGGGACAAAGTTGTCACCTCGGTTTATAGGGCCATTCAGGGTCCAAGAGAAAATTGGACCCGTTGCCTATCGTCTCGTACTGCCACCCCACTTGCATAAAACTCATAATGTATTTCATGTATCTATTTTACGTCATTATGTTGTTGATGAATCACATA
>ML818622.1:61251-71637 GCA_009831015.1 Picea engelmannii | reverse complement strand
ATGAAAATTTTATGAATGTTTAAATGCTATTGATGATGATGTATATGATGAGACCTATTGTGAGAAAGTGAAATTGTTGAATGTTTGAATACCATTAGAATGATGTTGGATACGATGAAATCTATTTTGGTAAATGATAATCTCGTGAATGTGTAAAGAGTATGAATTATGGAATATTGTGAAATCTAATTCAAATTGGAAAACTTTGATGTTAATGTATTGGTACGGGATACCAAATTGAAGTGAGGAAAGTATGCAATTATATGATGATAATGCATATAAATATATGAGTTGTGTTGCAGACTAATCTGCAGGTTATGGGCTATGAAATAGCCAAGTGATAATGATGATGAAAGTGGATATTAGGACCACTAACTGGAAAACATTATGGTATGAATAATGTGTGTGAAATTATATTGATTTGGATGCATTGCTGTGATATGTGGACTAGTGCATGATTATGCTATGATTTTGGTACTAACACTGCCCAAAACCGAATAAACGATGACAAAACCTCTAGCAACACAGTGCCCCTGTATGCTCCATTATAGGGTGTTGACCCTGGTTCTGTTAGGAGGGGTGGAGGCATTTCCCACTGAGTATCCTCCATTATAGGGTGTTGACCCTGGTTCTGTTAGGAGGGGTGGAGGCATTTCCCACCAAGTATCCTCCATTATAGGGTGTTGACCCTGGTTCTGTTAGGAGGGGTGGAGACATTTCCCACTGTGTATCCTCCGAAACCTGAAGTCCTGGGAGGATGGTGCTGGTTCACGCTCCCCAAGACATGTGATGAGGACTATCAGTTGCCTGCTAGGGAAGCTTGGTTGAGATAGCGACACTTCCACTTACGTGTTCTATTTGGAGTTAGGTCAATATAGCTAACACTCCAAGATAGTCTAGCAGAGGACGGATAGGAATGGAGTTGGAAGTAGGTTAGGGAGGAAGGATGTGTAGAATAGTTGAGACTATATGGAGATATGTCTTGTGGTGGGATTTGATGAAGAAAAATGTGTATATGAATATTCATTATTAGGTAACTAAACCACAGTTGTTTAAAATAAATTATTAAACCGGACAATTGTAATTAAAACAATGTCTCACACAATTAATTGATTGTTGTCTTTTATAAGGACCAGTCTTGCTGATTGGATTGAATGCATATATAAATTACTAAAGGATGACAATTTGATTATTAGTACATGCATGAGACTTGCATGTACTAGCTACACATGCATTTCTTGTACATATACACTAGTATGTATGAGTTTTATTGACTTACTGATATTGTCGGTTACTTATTGTGAATGTGTGAACCATACTCTTTTCCTTTGTACCATCAGATACCTTAAACTTTGGGACGAAGTTTATTGAAGGGTGGGTGTATGTAACGACCCTAATTGAATAAATGATTAAAGATTATTAAGTAAGATTTAATTAAAGAAATAATTGAGGATTAACTAAGTAATAATAATCTAACTGAAGATCACATTTAATGACCTATGACATAAATTTAAGAGATAAAAAAAATAAAATGATATAACAGGAATTGCGTACGCAGTAGAGGGTGGCGTATGCAGGGCGAGGAGCCCAGAAATCCTGAGATGATAAAATATTAATGAAGGGACGAAGGATGGAGGACGGGGGTGGTTGTGAAGTTAATGCGTGAGTCGGCATGGAGGAATAAGGGATGGGAAGAGGGGGATGTGCGCACCATTCGGCATAGGGGGAATGGATGCTGTGGACGGTTGTGTTTTGCTGTGAGCAACGAGTTTCTATGCACTGTTGTATTTTGTGGACTTTTGGACTTACTGTGAGCACAGGGGAGGCACTGAGTTGCTGGAGGTTTTGGGCACGGAGGGCTAGGATATCCGTATATATCCTGGAGCTAGGTAGTTTTCCTAGTTGGTAGGGAGGACAGTAGTTTTGGGCAGTTATTTTCCTGTTTGTGGCAGGGTTGATCTAGTAGCAGGAAGCAGGAAGGCAACAACAAGGCACAGTGGCAACAACAATTAGCATCAAAACCAGGTACTTTGTTGAGTTATGTATTTATTTCTTTCTGCCATGTAATTAGTCTTTGTGGATAAATCTAAGTTACTGGAGTTGTTGTTATGAAAATCAATATTATGCTAGAAAGTTATTGTTTCTGTTACTAAATAAAAGGTTTATGAAACTTAATGATGTTTAGAAGTATATGGTCATTACAAAGATCTTTTTCAGCACATGTTCGAGGCACTGATCAACCATTTGGACAGAGATGAGGCCAGGGCATCAACACCCGCTGAGGTTCCACACCGCGCTCCGGTCGGTACAGGTAGCATTCACTGTGAACTCGAGAAGGTCAAATTTCCAAAGTTCTTTGGTGCCCTGGATGGCGCAACCACCGAGGCATGGTTGGAGAACATGGAAATGTGCTTCACACTTCACGATTATACCTCCAACATGAAGGTATGCATGGCGGTCTTTCAACTGAAGGGGAGCACTCTTCTATGGTGGAAGATGCTCCTACTGCAGCTGAACATGGCCATCAAAGACGTGTCATGGGAAATGTTCTAAGAGAGGTACCTTTCAGAGGAATTCATTGAGCATCAACTCAATGAGTTCAATGCCTTACGATAGGGAGGTCATATGGTGCCCGAGTACGAGGCTCGTTTTATGGAGCTGCTCCGATATGCTCCACACCTTAACACTGAAAAACTTAAGGTTAATAGGTTCGTATTCGGCCTTAACGACAACCTGTGTGAAAAGGTTAGGATTTTGATGCCTCAAACCTTACACGATGTCATCCAAAAGGCCCTCATAGTAGAGGAGGATCTTGTCAGTGGGGGTCAGACTAGGACTCCAGCGAGACTAGCAGGGCACGTTTCAACTGGAACCCAGCGATACCAGACACTAGCAAGACAAACGCTGGGATACAGTGGCTTCCAGAGGGGATCCACTTTCACTACACCTCGGCGACCGATGCCTCATCAGCAGACACCTTATCGGGGACCACAGCATCAGCAACAACATCGCCTGCAGCAACAACAGTTTAGGCCTATTCAGCAGAACAGACCAGGGTTCCAGGCCAGTGGGTCGTCGTCTTCTACTTTGGGCACCAGGACTACTGGGTCGAAGAAGGGGTGTTGGACGTGTGGGGAGCCACACTACCAACGCGATTGTCCTGTGGAGAGGACCAGAGCGACCAGATCAGCAGGACCCACTACCGTGGGAGATATGGGCAAGGCCCATCGGATTCATGCAGCGGTGAATAACCGCTAGGCAGAGCATTAGTTGACTGTGCTCCAAATGACAGGTACCATTGTTGACCAGACCCTTAGTATTTTGATAGATCCTGGTGCTACCGAGAGTTTCATTTCTGGTGCAATCCTAAAAAGGATTAAGGTAAAGGCAGTCGAACATGATGAGTTTAGCTTCGTAGAGATGGCTTCGGGAGCCAAATAGAAGGTTGGAGGAAAGGTTACGGGTTGTGCCCTTAACCTGGGAGAGTTTGTCATAAGGGCCAACCTGCACGTCACGATCCTAGGATCTTATGATGTCGTGATTGGTATGGACTGGTTGGAGTTGCATCAGGCGATACTCAACTGTAAGACAAAATGGTTGAGCTTAGTCGACGATGATGGCCAGAAACGTGTGATCATAGGATGGAACCAGGGAGTTTCCCTAAGGTTCATCTCTTCTTTGGAACTTCAGAAGAGCATGCACAACGGGTGCAAGCTTTATGCGATCCTTGCGTTAAATGAAAAGGGAGTAGCGGAAGGTTTGGAACACCTTCCGGTGGTAAAGGAGTTTGCAAACATATTTCCAGAGGAGTTACACGGGATGCCACTGGAGAGGGAGTTGGAATTTACCATAGACCTGAAACCAGGGACGGAACCGATAGCAAGAACGCCTTATCGAATGTCGACCCCGGAGTTACAAGAATTGAAAATGCAACTGAAGGAGTTGTTGGACCTGGGACCGATACGTCCTAGCATGTCACCGTGGGTTGCACCTGTTATTTTCATATGAAAGAAGGACAGATCATGGAGGCTTTGCATTGACTACCGTCAACTGAACAAGGCCACGATCAAGAATCAATATACCTTACCGAGAATTGATGATCTGTTCGATCAAATGAAGGGTGCGACAGTGTTCTCCAAGATCGATTTGCGATCAGGGTATCACCAATTACAGATCAAGGAGGATGATGTCGCTAAGACCACCTTTAAGATGAGGTTTGGACATTACGAGTTTACTGTTTTACCGTTTGGACTGACAAACACCCCTGGGGTATTTATCAGTTTGATGAACGGGGTGTTCCACGAGTACTGAGACAAGTTCGTCCAAGTGTTCATTGATGATATTTTGATTTACTCTTGTACGAAAGAGCAGCATGATGAGCACTTGCGCTTGGTACTACAGTGTTTGCGAGAGCACAAATTGTATGGGAAATTGTCCAAATGCTCTTTTTATCAATCGAGGATTCACTACTTAGGGCATGTCATCTCCGACGAAGGAATTGTCGTGGATCCAACCAAGGTCGAGGCTATTATGGAATGGCCTGCACCGATGAATGTCATATAAGTGCGTAGCTTTATGGGTTTAGCAGGATACTATCGACGGTTTGTCGAGGGATTTTCGAAGATAGCAAATCTGATCACGAAATTGCAGAAGAAAAACAAGAAGTTTGTTTGGACCAAGAAATGCGCGGAAGCATTTCGGAGGCTTAAGGAGTCGTTGACAACAACGTCGATACTAAAGGTCCCTGACATGGACGTGGGCTTCTTGGTATGCACAAATGCATCTAAGAAAGGTTTAGGCAGAGTCTTGATGCAAGACGGACGAGTGATTTCTTACATTTCGAGGAAACTGAGAAGGCATGAGGAGAAATACATGACGCATGATTTGGAGTTATTAGCCATTGTATATGCCTTGAAGGTTTGGAGACACTACCTTTTTGGACGAAAATTTGAACTAAAGACTGATCATTGTGGACTACAACACATTTTTATGCAAAGCGACCTGAACGCGCGACAACGGCGTTGGTCGGAATTGCTTAGTGAGTACGACTTTGAGATTACTTACATAAAGGGAACAATGAACCGAGTGGCAGATGCTTTGAGTCGGAGGCCGCACATCTTTTCAGTGTTGCCTCTTCAGATGAATCTACGTGAAAAGATTCTAACTTTACAGCGTGACGACGACTAGTGCAAAGAGGTCGAGGGTTTTATCGGACAAAACACAATGATGGTACCACGATATGAGGGATTTTCATTTGATGGCGATCGTTTATTGAGGTTTAAAGGTCGGATTTACGTGCTGCCAAACGACGAGTTGAGGAAGTTGATCCTAAGCGAGGCTCATAGAGAAATATACATGGCTCATCTGGGAGTCACAAAGCTGAGGGCAGACCTTAAACCCTTATTCTTCTGGAAGGGAATGAAGGCCGACATAGTCAACTATGTGGCCAGATGTCTAGAATGTCAGCAGGTAAAGGCTAAACATAGACACCCAGTAGGATTAGTACAACCACATGTTATTCCGAAATCGAAATGGGAGGTTATTTCGATGGATTTTATTGTTGGATTTCCACTGACGACAAGGAGACATGACTCGATTTTTGTAGTAGTAGAAACTCTGACGAAGAGTGCTCACTTTAATCCTGTACGTACGACGTATCAGGCACCTGACATAGCTAGAGTTTTCATCAGTGAGATTGTGAGGCTGCATGGCATGCCTAAGAGGATTCTATCCGATCGAGGATCGGTGTTTACTGGACGATTTTGGACGAGTTTCCAAGAGGCCTTGGGAACGCAACTTAACTTTAGTACTGTGTATCACCCAGAGATTGACGGACAGACCAAACGAACAAACCAGACCTTGGAGAACATGTTTCACATGTATGTGATGGACCAACAAAAGTGTTGGGAAGAATTCTTGCCTCTAGTAGAGTTCGCTTACAACAACAGTTACCAGAGCACCATTAAAATGGTGCCTTTCGAGTTTCTTTACGGGCGATCGTGTCGGACGCCCTTGAGTTGGGATCGGCTTGAGGATAGGGTCCTGGTGGGACCATAAGAGATCCAAGAAATGGAAGAACAAATGCAAACAATAAGACAAAGGATTAAATAAGCGCAAGATCGACAAAAGAGTTATGTTGATGCGCACTGAGTCGATCGTAGTTACGAGGTCGACGATAGAGTCTTCTTGTAGGTTAAACCGCATAAGAGTTCGATTAAGTTTGGGAAGGGAGCTAAACTCTCTCCTAGGTTCGTGGGACCTTTCAAGATTGTGGAGAGAAAGGGGCATGTGGCCTATCGACTAGCCTTGTCTGATTCTTTGAGGCGTATGCACGATGTTTTTCACGTATCTGTTTTGAGACATTATATTAGTGATCCTACACATGTGATTGACATTAGTTCCTTGCAGGTATCGTATGAGGGAGCACTCACGGCTGAGTCGGTTCACATCTTAGATCATCGCGTTCGACAGTTACGACATCGAACGATAGATCAGGTCAAGGTGCAGTGGGGCAATTATAGTTTGCACTCGACGAATTGGGAGGACGCATATGATATGTGCCAACAGTTTCCATTTTTGTTTGATAGATAGACATATGATACTGTGATACACTTACTTGGTGTTCATACTATGAAACTTCGGGATGAAGTTTAGACCAAGAGGGGGTGTATGTAACATCTCTCTCTGTCGCACTGAGCGAACTTATTCTTTGAGGACACTTGCTCGCAAGTGATCCAGATTATTATGCTATTAAAACATTGTCTTTGATTATGATGCGTCATGGGTAGATGACATGTTGCTTTACTACATTGACATAGACAGGTTGACACTTGTACGAAGGAGAATTTTTAGAAGAATTTTTATTAAAACTTAAATTAAATGAATTTAGGGAAAGAATGGAAGTTCTAAAACTCTATAAAAGAGAGGGAGGAGAAGGAATATGGGGATCAGTTGTTAGCGTAACGTTATGCTGTTGGAATAGTGACTTGACTGATTTACTTCTGGGAGTTGGGATTTCCCAGCTCAGAGAGGAGTGGTAGCTCGACCTTGTGAGGCGAGAAGGGAGCTAGATGTACCATCTGGATAGTGTGTGGCCCCTTTGCGGCTCAGGGGGGGGCTAAGGGAGAAGCAGAGTACCCCTAGCGTTGGCTGGGAAGTACCGGCGAGGTCTCGACGGTCGACGAGTGGGAGCGGCACAGAGCGTGCATATGTCATTCGAGGCAGGCGATAAGGCAACGATATGTTCTTTCATTTATAGAGTAGAATGCATTAAGACTTATGCTAAGATCTAAAAATTTGATTGTAAATGGTTTGGATTATCTGGTTTCCTTGATGGTCTCTGCACCCTTGTATTGTATGCTCTTGCCGCTGTTATAAATCCTATTCCTCAGCTGACTCTGCGGTTAAATGTTTTCCAGGCTAGCTCATCTCTGCACTTAACGCGCCCCTTGTGATTCTACTATGGATTTTATCTCACCTCTCTACTACAGATTTACCACCTCGTACTAGGAATTCACCACCAAAGTTAAGTTTAATGGTGAATATTCTGTGATTGTATTGGTTTCATTGCCAGAAACCCATCCCTCTATCGCGCTCAAATTTTTAAGACATAATTTATTTGTACTAATTCCTCAAAGTTTATATGTCCGAGTAAATTCCTGAAATTGTGTGTCTGAAAACTTATAGGTTTTATGTGAATAGATTTAATTAATTTAATTAATGAAAACTTATAGGTTTTCTGTGAATAGATTTAATAGATTTAATTGTGTGTCTGAAAAATTTATGTGAATAGATTTAATTAATCCTACTCTGGAAACATCACTCTAATTGGACAGTAAACACCATTACCCTTTATGTTTAGAATTTGGTTACACTCTTGCAGTCGTGCAGTGTTGGGGTAACAATGCGCAGGATGGTCTGAGGCATTGCCTTGTTAGAAGGGAAATTGTTTTTGGGTGATGTAAAAACTTCTTAAACAGTATTATCAAAAACCATGAAACCCACTCCAACCTCTCGCCTTCTAATGGACGCATCAAATGGAAAAGGTGCATTTCGATTGGCAGTGAATTGTATATCTTGCAGTGATTGTATTCAAATCGCCCAATTTCGCCCCTGCAAAACTATGTTAAGATCTTGAATTTTCCTCCTCGGCAACTGTATTAAAACCGCCCAAATTCGCCCACGCAAAACTCTGTTGTTACCTTGCCACTTTAATACCACCTCCCGAAACTCATTCGGGTAGATTCTTTCGATTTCACAAACACTTTATTCTCGGCTTGACAGAACCTTAACCTCCTTGTTTTCCTTGGTCTCGATCCATTTTTAAAGATTTGGCATCATAGCATTTTATGGGTTAACGTGCAACAAAATATTTTTACGTCCATTACTTTATCCCGACGATATTCCGGGCTGTCAATGCTGCCGCAGTTGCCGAGTCCAATCAATGTCGTCCTCACTTCGGTCGTGCATGCAGTTTCCCCCAAAAATCTGTTTAGTTGTGTAAGAAAAAAAAAATATTGAAGTGTGAATTCGTTTCTGCCCGATTCATCAGTGAATTTGACCATTAAACTCTGTGTCTGCGTTGGTGGGTAGAGTCGGCGTTGGTTCTTACACGGTTGGGACAACGAATTAAATTTTTGTCTTAGCACATTTAAATTCTACGTTACTAGTAAGTTCGAGAGTCTGCGAGGTACCCACGAATTGATTCTGGTTTCCTGAATTTTCACCTTATAGTTAGCTGCCAATTTAATTCTTGTTTTTTGATTTTTGCCTTATTGATAGTTGCCAACTGATTATTGCCTGAGAATTCAACCACGAATTACCTGAGTGGGATCAACCTTCTATATGTCCGGAGATATTAATGACCCCTTCAACACTAAAACTTTGAAATGTAATTTTCACCTGCGTTATCTTTGGTGGTTAATTTTCATTGAGTTTCATTTAATTATTGTGGAATTATTTTATTAATATAAAGGTAACAATTTTTTTTTTATAAAACTTGGTATTGATGATTGTTATTGAAAATAATGTTCTGTGGATAATGGTGTAATTGTTTTGTTAAATTGTAAAAATTTCGATTGGTTATATGATTAATTTATGATTTAACAAGTTGCCAGAAGTAGATGAAGGTTATGTCAAATTAGGAGGTTGACTTGGATAAACTAGACATGAATTTAGAGTTGTCTTGTCTCGTAGTTGATTTAAAGTACACTCCCAAGCAATACTGTAGTAGTAATGAGTAAATTAAGAAGTTATTAATGATTCTCTAATTCAAATTGCCTTAATATAGATAACTTGTTAATTGCGTTATTGATGGTCGTGTTAATGTCATGATTATTGCCGTACTTGTTGTATTAATTGTCATTGTCTTGTAATGTGGTTGTTATTTTTACAA
Organism: Picea engelmannii; assembly: GCA_009831015.1. Classification (NCBI taxonomy): domain Eukaryota; kingdom Viridiplantae; phylum Streptophyta; class Pinopsida; order Pinales; family Pinaceae; genus Picea; species Picea engelmannii. The sequence continues at coordinate 62,243 of ML818622.1, read as the reverse complement.
AGTTGTTGTAATTAAAATGTAATGGTGTTGTCATTTTATGGTGATGATATTGTAGTTTTATTGTTATGGATAACACCTAAGATGTAATGTGGTTGTTATTATTACAAAGTTATTGTAATTTAAAATGTAATGGTGTTGTCATTTTATGGTAATGATGTTGTAGTTTTATTGTTATGGATAACACATAAGATGTAATGTGATGGTTATTTTTGCAAAGTTATTGTGATATAAAAGGTAATATGGTTATTATTTCATTGTAATGATATTATAATCTTTACTGTTATTGATAACATACAAAATGAACGTCTTGAACTAAGTACGATAAGTTATTATGATTTAGTAAATGGGGATTGCAATTAATTGAATTTACATTATTTTTAAGGTTGGATTTGGTAACTTGCCGACTAATGGAAATCATATGGAGTGATTGATCTTTCTTGAAATGCCAATTGAATCGTAGATAATGCCTTGTCTTAACAATGGTTGGTCGATGTCAGAGTCCTTCTGACTTGCGCCTTCCATAGAGGACGTGGTTGTTCATTTAATTATTGTTGTACTTGGTTGTAATCATTTTATTGCTTGGTCTGCTTGTGTCGGGTGAGATGTAGACACCTCCATGTTCCTCAGAACAGTCGCCATCCCTGAGACCTTAAATGGTTAAAATCGATGGGAACCTGGTCTTGAGCGTTGCTTATGTGTCTTGGAGGTCCTAACCATTACAGGGTAGGACGGGCGGGTAGTCAGTCTTATTATTTGTTGGTTGATTGTTGTTCATTGCTAACAGATGTTGATATGCATCTTAGACTTTTATGTTGATATCGCAGTTGCATGCGCCACGTTCGTCATTGTGTGGCGACGCAGCGTCGAATGTATTTTTACCCGTGTACACGCGCACGCACACACACACACACACACAAAAAAAACACACTTATTTTAAGAGGTTTGTCGTCGTAACGAGGAGGAACGTTACATCTTATTATATATATATATAT